>NDGN011419912.1:0-17304 GCA_002564285.1 Tympanoctomys barrerae
GTGCTTTGCTAATCTTGTTCTAAGTAGGTGCTTTAGACCACTGAGCCATCTCACCAGCCCCTCCCCATTTCTTTTATCTCATGCTAGAACATGCTTTGCGCTGCTCTCTGCTACCTAACCCAAACCAAGTTCTTACAAGGAGTGACTATTTGGACTTGGCATGTATTCTTACTTTGGTTCTTCGTCTTTCTTTGCAGGTGGATATTTTGCATTAGTAAGCTTCCTCTCACCCACCTTATTATTATACTGGCTTGTTTTGTTTGAACTTTTCTGGCAGAATGGAAGGGTCTGACTCAAGTCATTCTGCATCTTCTAATTACAGATATACCCAATAATGGAGAAAGAGGGCCGAACACGACTAGCCCTCATCATCTGCAACACAAAGTTTGACTTTCTTTCTAATCGAGTTGGTGCTGAGGTAGACCTTTTGAGGATGGAAGACCTGCTTAAAGACCTTGGATACTCAGTGGTTGTAAGAGAGAACCTAACAGCTCAGGTAACAGTCCAAGAGAGTAGGGTATCTTTCCTTCCTTCTTAAACAGTTTTCAACTGTTTCCTGGGCAGCAGCAGGAACAGAACATTTCACAGCACAGGAATTATATTTGTTCCAGAACAGGAGCTGCTGGGTCCAAGTCTTCTTCAGTGCACAATCTCATAGCAAATATTTAGAGATTTTCCATAGATTAATATTTCACTAAAGATGTTGAATCTTTCAGAATTCTTCCTCTGGGAGGTGTCTTTAACTTGAGGGTCTGAGTAAGACACAAGTTCTGGACCTCAAAGCTCTCTGATACCTACTAAGTGCATCTGAGAGTCACAATAATGTCAAATCCATGTGTCTAATTGTGAAGAGATTTAAATAGTTGAGGTACTGACTCTGTAATGAGTACCCTGGGAGAATTTAGATAAATCATTTTATGCCTAAATTTCAGCTACACCATGATGAAAAATGTAGTGCTTTCAATTTTTGTCAATGGAAAAATCTCTGTCTCTCTTTTCTACCCTTAATGAAGAACTCCAGGAAACCCATTGGAATACAGATGAGAAAAAACTGATGGAATGAAAGACAAGCCATCTCAATTGGCCCTCACTGTATTCTACCTCCCAGTTTTTTATTTTATTTTCTTAATTTTATTGAGAAAGAAATACCTATGAGACAGTTTTGAAACAGGTTAGTAGGACAGTTTTAATAATTAATACATTGCATTTTGTTGTCTTTGTAGTAGTTATTCATAGTATAAGATACAGACATGATTTCTTGTCTAAACACTGTTAGTTCAAAACTTTCTTCTCATTGAATTAAGAGAAAGTAGCTGTATACCTCTGCTAACCATTTTGTATATACAGACAGATTATACACACATACACAAACACACACACACATACATACATACATTTTAAAACTACAAAATGGTCCTTCATTTATATCCCCCTTTTTTTGTTAACTTTTGTCAGAGATGGGTATTTCATTGCCATTCATATATTGTGGATGCATGAATTCAGCAAAATAATCCAACATAGTCCAGAAGTCTATAATAGTAGTGGGTTATCCACATGACTGGCAGTGTCAGAAGTTGTTGACTTGAGCCTTTTGTAGCTCAGCATATTTATATAGCTTCACTTTTTATGCCTCATATTTATACTTTTCTGCTGGATGGTTAAGATCAAGATAAAGCAAGACCTCTATAACAAGAAATGTAACTTTTGTGTCTGACAAGATCAGTCAAATCCCCTCAGGATTTACCATGAAACCCTGTACTCAGTTTGTAGAGCCTTTGTCAGTGTCAGCCATGTGGATGAGTCACAGCCATTGCTTGACCAATTTGCTCTCTATGAAAGCCTGAGAGAATATTTTCTCTTCATGTGGCTCTCCTTAGGCACACTCTACATCATTGTATAGTCTCCCTAGTGTAAGAACTCAAAAGAAGAAATAAAAACTGAAAGGTATTAGACAACTAAATGGAAAGCAAGAACTTAAGGATTAAACATCTACCTCCTAGTTTCCTCAGAAAAGGAAACACTGGACTAGATGCTACATAAAAACCCTACTCATTTTATATTCTACATGCCTCAGTTGCCTGAATTTATGCCAGAATACTATTGCTCTTAAAATTCCATTCATTCAAAAAATCACATGATTCTTTAATTCTTACTCATTTTTGTGAATGCTGTGCGTATATAAATTATATACAGAAAGTTCCTCCTATTGATGCTGGGCCTTTTCAGGAAATGGAAACAGAGCTGAGGGAGTTTGCCCACCTTGAAGACCACCGGTCATCAGACAGCACGTTCCTGGTGTTCATGTCCCACGGCATCTTGGATGGGATCTGTGGGACACGGCACAGCGACAAGGAGAGAGACGTGCTTTGTGATGACACTGTCTTTACAATTTTCAACAACAGTAATTGCAGGCATCTAATAAACAAGCCCAAGGTCATCATCACGCAGGCCTGCAGAGGCGGTGAGTCTGTGTTCAGACCCCAGGATGCAATTGTGCGATTCTCCAAGACCCTTAGTTTCTCAGTTTCATTTTGCCAGGGATAGGTGAAGGAAGCCAAAATTAATATTCCTCTTATATCCAGCTCAGAAAGGTTAATAAACAGTAAGTAGCCTAAAATATGGGAAGTTTCCCAATCATTTGGGACTAGGATTATCCCAACTCAATGAGGTACTATTTCTAATAGTAATATACTTGATAAAATGCACTGAGTCAGGGCATAATGACAAAAGAATTAGACTGTGTGGTTGTAAAAGTCACATAGCATCTCATATTTCATTGCATGCCATGTTTTTATCAGATGGTGATGGGGTTGCCTGGGTGACCGCTGACAGGAGAAAGGCCAGAGCAGACATCCGCGCTCATCCCTCACTGTATTATCCGCATAGTGCAAGGTGTGATGCCGTCATGATGACCCACGTAGAAAAGGATTTCATTGCTTTCAAATCTTCCACTCCACGTAAGTGATTGCAGAGAGGAGACGATAAGCTTCCCGCTGGTCTCTATGTGGCATGCTTGGCTATAACTGTGTTTTATTATTGAACATTTATAATCTACTTAATTGGATATTCTATTTGAAGGAGAGATTTAAAATGTTGAGAGCCCTAAAACTTGATTTGGAAGGAAATTTTCAATGTAAGTAGGATTCCAGTGAGCCTCTAGATTTAAGAGTTTCACTACACAAAAGTAGAGGATATTTTGTTCTGATTTGTTCTTCAAATACAGGAAGGGCTCTGAAATGCACCATTTTCATGTGGTTTGACTCACTCAATGACCTCTGAGCAATTTCACAACCTAACTAGTGAGAGTATGAGGCCTGTTCCTCCTCACATACTCCTGGCCCTGGGATTGTTGCCCGAATCTCCTCTGGGGCAATTACTGAACAGTTTCATGCCTGCATTTGGGTTAACAGACCCTGTGAGTGAAAGCCAATCTTCCTTTGGCAGGAAAGTCATAGTAGAATGTAGAAGTAGAACATAGAGACAGAATAATCTTGCTTGTCCTTGGTCTACCTAGCAGAAAACACACACACACACACACACACACACACACACACACATGGTTAGCAATCATGTACACTATTATTCTAGTAAAAATTTAGGTCAAGCAATTTTTTAAAACCCACAAATGCATACATTTCATAATTCTAAATATCTGAGTTTGTGCCTGCATACTTTTGTAATCAATGTAGGATATCCCTTAAATGCAGATTTTGATTCAGTATGTCTAGAGTAGGTTTTGAGACTCTGCCTTTTTAAAAAGCTTCATTGTGTTGCTCAGGTTGGGCATGAGTACATGTGAATGGGTAGGAATTACTGGACGCTGGGGCAACTCTGTGGAGCAGGCAAAAGGCCATGTGAAAAGGGCCCACCCAGTCGTATGGATGAGTAATATACCTACATACAGAACTGTCCAACTTCTATTTGTTTTATATACTGTACTTTCAATAGATTTTAGGTAAAGAAACAGCCCTATAATTTTATCTGGAAAGCTAAGTTAAACAGTCATATGAGGCCTGATATATGCTCAGAAAAAGTAGTTGATTTCATTGACAAATTAAAGTCCAGCATGCAAAATCCTTGCTTTCCCTTTCTGAATGCATAATCGTGTGCTGGGAATAGGGCAGATATGCAAAGCACATGCTACACAATTAAGACAGAGAGGGCTGCTGACACTGATGAAGGTTACAACAGGGCTGGGGAGACAGAAATGAATTGGAGGAAAAACATAAATACACCAAAACAGAAACGAACAATGGCTGTCAACTGTGATGAGTGCTTTCCAGAAACATTGCTGCTTCCATTTAAAAGATAAAAAGGCAACCACGTTAGTGGTAAAGTGAATATCCCAAGCAGAAAAACAGTTTGAATAGGGGACTGGCGAAGTCAAAGACCTTGGAGGAGAGGTGCAGGGTACAAGAGGAGCAGGAGCACCAGGCGAGCTCAGAGCCAGATAATTAGAGGCATTATATGACCTTTATCATAACAGCAACAGAAACTTTTGGTGGGATTTAAGCAACAATATAAGAAAATCATTTTCATTTTTAGATGATCTCTCTGGGGAAACCTGAACAAATGAATTAGAGTGCAGCAAGAGTAGAGAGAGAAAAGCAGGTTAGGTTCTATTGGAACATTGCTGGGCGGAGGTGATAATGATGAGTAAAGAAAAAGTTGAGTTATTTAAAACAAAAGGAAATTAATGAACAGTGGTTCAGTGGATACGGTAGGAAATAGAGATGACAGCGGTGACTGCAGGTAGATGATGATTCATACTCATGTGAACAGGAATCTTGCGAAAGCTTTGATGTGGCTGTCGCAGTTTTGAAGGTGAAATAAAGAATAGAGTGTTGAATAGTTGTGTGTTTTAGAAAAGAGACCTGCATTAAAAAATTTTGAGAGATGGTAACTGAGGATTACATTTAATAAATTAAGAGTGGATAAAGCCATCTAAGAGTTGAGGGTAGCATAAAACGAAGTCCTAGAGTGAGGCATGAAGAACCGTGGTGCTCAAGGTCAGAGGTGGAAGGATTAGCTGTCAAGTTGAACTCATCAAGCAGGGTCAGAGAGTAGGAAAGAAAACTAGCAGCACGTATTTTTTAGAAATAGCTAAAGACTCTTGCAATTTGCCAATAGATTTTGGTGTGAATATCAGTTCAAACCAAAGGGAGGTTTGATAAGTGACAGTGAGATTTAGTGACTTGGATGTCACAGATGACCCTGGAAAAAGCTTGTTTTGTAAAACTGGTATGTGGGATAGGAGGGAGAAACTAGACAGAAATGAGCAGAATGGAAGGAAAAGGAGATGGAGAGAATAGATATATTTGAAAAATTTAAGTATAAAAGGGAAGCAGAAGTTGGAAGCTATTTGTAAATAAATGGCAATTAGAGGACTGTTATCTTTTATTTTCAATAATAATAGAAATGTACACACCTTAGAATGGTAAAGAGAAATCAACTGTCAAAAGATTTGTATGCCATAGAAACAAGTTTGGACGAGGAGGAGCCGAGGGTGATGAGCAGAGACTTCTCAGGGAGCGCTGGTAGGATTCAGTGGTCCTTTCCACTGCATGCGATCCCACCAGGCGTAGCATTGGCCTTGCCCATGAAGCAAGCTGAGAGAATCCATACTTGAGGGGCCATGAAAGTTTTACCTGCTGTGGAAACCTGAGGTCTCAGTTCTACACAGCTTAGCCCTTTCAGTCTCCAAAGTATCAGATGACACTGTCTTGAAGCCCTTGACTCAAGACAGCCTTCCCTGTGTCTACTGAGCTACACTCATGGATGTTTTCCTGTATTTATTTCAGATAATGTTTCTTGGCTCACAGATACTACTGGCTCCCTCTTCATTTCTCAACTCAATTACTTCCTTAAAGAATATTGCTGGCGTTATCATTTGGAGGATGTTTTTCGAAAGGTAGGAGTTTTCCTTCTTGCCAACCTTAAAAAACATTGAAGAGCCATTTGCAAAACATTTTTAACATTCCTAAAGTGCTCCTCATGATGCTACATCCTTTATCTCATGTTTATTGAAACAGGAAGTGTTCAATAATTTCAGAGAGCCAGTTTCATTTATCTAATAATATATGATTCTCATAGCCTTGTTCACCAGAGAATTCAGCTTAAAGGTTCTAGTTCCTGTCTGTACCATACCTAAGGAAAAGCTAGAAGCATCTTTAGTTTACACAGCCTATCAACAGCTTTAAATATGCTTTGGTATTTTTCCCTGTTGAGTGTGTAGTCTGTATTTTCTTTTTAAAGAAATCTTCTAAAGGACTTTCTTTTACTATTTCAGGTTCAACGTTCATTTGAGACACCAACTATACTGACACAAATGCCTACAATTGAAAGAGTATCCATGACACGATATTTCTATCTCTTCCCTGGAATTTAGAACACGTGGAAGCCTCTCAGGTAAACATATCTAGGGCTTGAATGTGGGTTCTTCTTGCTCAGAGTCTATACAGAAACACTGGGTAGAAATAAAGAACAGTGATAGCACACTGTTTATCACTGAGGGTCGTATTTCCTTTTTCTTAAGAGCCTCTGGCGAACCATTTAGTTTATGTGCCCTCAACTGTGCCGCAATATTTGTATAAGAAATGATTAGGCTAGTAGTGACCAGCTTTAAAACCTTGAGGTAAAACAAATATTTTTTCAAGAGCCACTCAGTGTAAGAATAGTTGTTTCTGAGGAATATGCAAAATGCAAAGACGAGAAGAGCTATATGCAGTTTGATGTTGGTCTCCTCACGAAAAGTCAGTTCTGCAGTGACGCAGCTCCTGTTTGTGACGAGGGTGATCCATATCATGTTCTCAACAGAGAAGTTGCTGCCACTCCGCAGAAGCAAGGTGCAGCAGGCCCTGCCCTTGGCAGGACCACATTTCTTACAGAAAGAAATTTGTAGGCGCAGAAATGTGGTCCATTAATATCTTACTATCACAGTCTTCATATGCTAGTTTTTCAAGGAAAATGAAGGCATTGTGGTTTCTATGAATCTATTATTTTAAAAGATCAATTTTTGATCAGGAATACTTTTATACTAAACTTCTCCACAAGTAACATTTCACAACTGCTAAGGTAGAGTTACTCTCACACTATCGCCAAACTAATGCACAATACCCTTTAAAAATTTTATTCTCTCACCTACCATGAAAGAAAGTCATGCTCACTAATTTTAGATATAAACTTGAAGTACAAAACCTGTTTCTTGTAATGAAGAAACAATCATTGCTAGCTAAACTTTTTGAGAGCATATTTCTTAAAATCTCAAATTGTTTTTATATAGTTGTTTTCCTCTTTTGGAAATCTTTTTGTGAAAAATCTCAACTTATTGTCATATAATTAATTTACTTTATATTCACATTTCTGTGCACTTTCCTTATTTTTTTTTCAAATCATTACTAATGGCAGTAAAACAGATCTTCAATAGTTTTTAAATTTATAAGATATACATCAATCATATAGAGTAGTACCACTTCAACTTTACCCTACTTTCACATGTTGTTTTCAGTATCCATTTCCTAAACCCATGTGTTGATGAATATTTTTACAGTTTTACTTCTGTCCAGGAATGAGTTTACTTTCTTTGAATATATTTCATAAAATTAACTTGTTAAGTTCATATCTACTTGTGTAACTTCAGATAAATTTTTGTCATATAATTATTGATAAATAGAAAAATATTTACTTTTAAATCTTACTAATTGAATAGATTTTAAAAAGGAAATTCATTGACATAACTTGTTGATAACATCATTAGATTTTCTAATAAACTAAGGATAATGTTGAAAGTTTTCTGACAAATGAAATAAGACTTCTTAAAAATTTTATTTATTTGGTACAGGGTCTAGCTCGGCAACTGAGACCCCTAGTGATTCTCCTGTCTCAGCCTCTCCAGTCCTGGAATTACAGGCATGTGCCACCTTGCTTAGTTTTGATGGCTGGCACAGGATGCTCGGGGTTTTGGGGTTGGCAAGGCATGTAATACCAGGAATCAAACCCAAGTCCTTGTACTTGCCAGGCAGGTACTTAGACCACCAAGCTATTTCCCCAGCACTGAAATAAGGTTTTAATGGGATGCATTATAATTTTATGTGTATATATATATATATACATATATATATATATGATTATGTAGAACTATGCTTTAAGAATTCTCTTTGTTATATATACTTCCTTTTTATACTTTCGCTTCTAAAGAAAGTTTATGTTTTTCTTTGAATAACTTCCTCAAATTTCCAACTGAGCATATTACGTTTCATTTTTTCCAGAACCGGGGGTTGAACCCAGGCCCATGTGCTTGCCAGGCAAGCACTCATTCTACTGAGCTTTCTTCCCAGCCCTCCAACTGAGCATATTACTCAATATGTTGTATTTTGTTCCTGCTTGAATGAAAATCTTTTTCTCCAAAGTTGTCAACTGAGTGTCGCTGCAAGTTCTATGAAGAGAAAGAAACAACAACCTCCTTTCACGACTAGATGTGTATAACCTGCATCCAACACCTTTCGTGTACACTCATCAACCTAGAAAGTTTTTATTTTGATTGTTTTTCTGTTATTTTATTATTAGTGCATGTATATGGCACATAATTTTATTGAGCAGCGTAGAGTGCATCTGAGCTTGATTCCCTTTCCTTCTCCTTTCCTTCTTTGCCTTGCTCTCTCCTTCTGTCCCTATCTCCTGCTCCAGCCTGCACAAGGTTCTGCAAACTCTAGATTTCTTTCTCTCTGGCCAATACTTACAGCCTTTATTTTATTTTGTGAATGTTTATGTTTACCAGATCTGTAGCTCTAATAGCCATGTGTGATAATGATACTGGGTATTCTTTATAATTTCAATGAAATAATATGGTCCCTATGAATTAAAAATGCATTTGAGTACTCATGCAGTTATTTTAACAAGTGGCCTAATAACAATTATTGATTACCATCTTGGGAAGGTAAGTTCTTTGTTAGGCAATGCTTTTCATTTACTCTCATTTTAAAATAATGTTGCCAATATTCATCTAAGAATTCCTGTATTTGTGTTTGTACACCCACACTTGGATTTCTAGGTTTTTTAGTTTTTTAATTTCACAAAATTAAATTTTACTTTTTTTAAGAATTATGAGAACTATTTTTGTGAACCTTAGACTATTTAAAAATGTTTAAAATATGACTTTAATAAATCAAAATAACTTGAGTTCCAAGGGTGAGTTCTGTTTTTCACATTTCTATCTTGCTGTCTTCTTTGTTACCACATATGACCTTACAGGTATATTGGCAAACATGGTGTACAAGGTGCTCTGTGACCTACATTTTAATTTTTTCCCAAAATGATGACATAAGATTAAAGAGACTGGCAGGTGTGTGGTGAATCAGTACACCAATAACAGAAATTTCAAAGTGCAAGCAAAGAAGTGCTAGGGCTGCAATAGGGCTTAGTGGCCTGCTCACCCTAGTCACGCTTCTCTCCTGCCTTGGGGAGCTAGTATTGTCACTGTCCTCAGTGCCTACCTCAGCCAGCAGGAATGAAGAAGACACACACCAAAGCAACCCATGACAAACACCTTTCAGCCAATCTACTGTGTCCATAAGCAACTAATCAGAATTTGGCCACAGAGCAACTCTTGGTTGACATAAGCTTAAAAATGAAGGGTTTATTGCATATTACCTTATGAATTGAGGATTCTCTCAGCAACTAGAGAAAAGATGCAGGGCCTTCACTGTGTGTGTTTTACATTGTTTCCAAATTTAATGTTTGCCTAGTATTACTTGTAATGGATGCATTGAGAGGTATTTTACTAATTTGTGTAATCTGTGGTCTTATTATTGCTCTAAACCCTTCCAAAATACAACAATTTCCATAGATATCTCTTACAATTTCATGAGGTGGTAAATAAGCAGTTTTATTAATTTATTGAGCCAGATATAAATTCACTTCAAATTTTATTTCTTTGCTCTGTGAAAGGGCAAAGCATCCTTTCACATAGTTACTGTTCACCATAAACAAGCTGAGTACGAGCTGGTGCCTCCTCTTACCTGCACGTGTTCTGGATGGCTGCTTTAAAGTAATAGGAGCTAAGACCCTGGGCTAACACTGGGACATCAAGCCTTCCCTTGCCCATGAAACACATTCTCAGAACTTAGCAGCTTCTTTACCCTACCCTTCCTAGATCCACACGACTTACCACTAACCAGTTTTCCGCCTATATGATGTTGACACTTTATTAAGTAGGGTCTCCCTGACAGGCTGCAATGTTGACGTCACACCCTCTCTTGCCCTAACACCCCTCCAGCCTTTTCACTCTGATTTTCTGTGCGCGGATAGTACACAGCATGCTTTTACTTCAATTTATATACATATGCTCCCACAAGAATGTGAGCTCCAAGAGGCAGGGATTTTGTTAGCACGTTTTCAGTGCTTACACCCGTGGCTGGCACACAGCAGTTGCTCAGTAATTCTTTGCTCTATAAATGAATTTATCTAGGAAGTGCGGTACTGTGGAGTTATGAGATAGATAATGCAATACATTTAACAGATGGTTCTATGATTCACAATGGGGCTTGTTTTACTTGAGGTATTTTCTCATATTTTATCAAAATATTCCATTTTCTCCTAGATTTTTCTTAAGAAAAATGTACTGTTTCATATTAAAGATTCATAATATTTTTTTCTTTCATAGGCAAAACTATTTCATTTACAAACCACCATTTTAACAACTTTCTTTTCCTGATTCAAAAAATAGTCATCATGGATGTAAAAATGAACAAAATAGACAAACTCTATTCAGTTAGAGCTAATTAAAACAGATACCCAGTGTAAACGGAATTAAGGAACCTTATCCTAGCTGTTTCCTTTCCAGATCTGTCTCGTGCACGGCTGGCATTTCCATCTACACTCTTGGACCTACCAGATTCCCAACATTGTAACAATTTGTGACTTCCTCTTTCTGTACCCAGCCGACCACCCATGGTGTCCGCCCTGTTTCCAGATCCTTCTCTGCTCTCTACATTCATCTTCATGTTTAGCTCAGCCTTCTTTTCCCCATCAACAGAAAATGATCGCTGGTTGTTATGGTTTGTGTCTAGTTGTCCCCTCAGAGCCTCATGCAGTCATGGGGTGAACTTCTCAACTTTGTGATTATCTCGTGAACAACTGGGATTATGGGTGTGAGTGCTTGTGGGATTATGGGTGTGTGTTCTACACCCATGCTCGGGCAGATGGCCTGAATGCAATTTAAGGGGACAGACTTGCTGTCTGCAGCCATTGGTCCCCTTTTTAAAATGTATTTACTTATTTATTTATTGCAGTCCTGAGGATTGAACTCAGGACCCTGCACTTGCCAGGCAAGCACTTATTCTGCTGAGCTATTTCCCCAGCCCTACTCTTCCCTTTGCTCTTGCTGTTTTGCTGTATTCTGCTGCCATGACCTGCCGCTCTCTGCCGTGTGCCAGTCTTCCTTGGAGCCAGCTTTGTGTGGACTGAAACCTCCACAAACTTTGAACTAAATCAACCTTTTCTTCCTTCATTTTGAGTGTCTGATATTTGTCCCAGCAACGAGAGAAAAGTAACCAAGACACTGGTCAATCTAGATCCAGACCTCTGCCCTTCCACACTCAAACTACCAGAAAGGCCCCTTAGAAACGTGTGCTGCCCCTTCAGTTCTTTAATTCTCCATTCTTCTCAGAGAAGAGCACATATTGTCATATTTGTGACACATTTTGCTCACTCGCCCAGACTTCCTGATTTTCCTCTGTCCCTCTGACACTCAGGGCACACCTTACGTTTTATGTGTCCCGTGAGCTTTATTTGTGACGTTCTTCTTGCCAGAAACATCTACTTGTCTACTCCCAAGATGTTCCAGCTGCTGAATCTTTAACTTCATCGCATGCCAAAAAGTTATAGCATCAATGATAGTGGACACAGGAGCGTGAAAAAATAATCTTTCTATAATTCATGTGTGTCCTAAGAGCCCCACAGCGCATGCTGAGGTCATTTCGTCACTGGAGATCTGGCTCCGGCACCAGCTCCTTGAGGAATTTTCCACAGAATTTTCTTTCATCTGCTAAGAAACCCCTCTGACACATTTTTACATTTCTGAGAAGCAGTATTTACCTGACAGAGTCCAAGCTGGGAAAAACTTAGCACTCTATGTGGGTAAATAACTGAAATTTAAAGAGAGAGCATTTAACCCAGTGCTGCAATACTGAAAAAATAATATAACAAAGAAACCCCAAGATTCTTGCAGGAAATATTTACTATTCTTAATTTGAAGAAATTCAAAAGAAATAATTGAGTTTGTCAGAACCAGGTATTGACAGAGGAGAGCCTCTGATAAATTAGGTCTCATTCTATGAGCAATGGGAGCATCTGAGACGATATTTATGTTTTGAAGCCTGGACATGTGGCTCCATCGAAATAGACTCCAGAATGCCCAGGAGATCAATCTGTCAGCTCCTGTGAGTCCTTTACAGGAGTTGATGGCACTGGTTCTGTAAGTGCTGGAAGAAGCCAGGATCTAAAGTTAGCCACCAATTTGAAGTAAAGCAGTATTTTCGGCCCAATGTTGGAGAAAATAATTTCCTCTCTCTTGCTTATACTTTCTAATATCTTGTGTGATCATCATTGGAAAAACCCAAGAGGAAGATGACTAAAGAAAAACGTGGTTTTTAAAGTCTAGCCCTAGTAACACAGAGCAGCATATGCAGAAGTGAAATTGAAGTCGATGAGTTGTAATTGAGATGGGAAAAGGAAGTGTAGAGCAACGTAGTGGGAAAGACAGACACTGACAAAGGATGTTCTATTTATATATGAAAATATTACACTGGCACATTTTATGATTGTCATAGGCAGTAATAAAATTATATTTTGAAAAATAATTGTTTAATAACTGTTACTGTGCACTTCTCAAAACTTTTTTGTTCCTCTGTCTTTAATACATTAACATAGCCTGCAGAAATGCCAGGCTGCTCCTATCTGCATCCTGCAGGATTCGATTGGCAAAGCCAAACCATCTGGAAGCTCAATGGTCTCTCTGTGGCTGAAGCGTCTGTACTGAGGCTGGACCCTGAAGTTCACGGGGGAGCAAGTGATGAATGAAGACAGACTCGACACGAACACACCAAGACGTGTTAAAGCCTGCAGAATTCACCTGGGAACCAAGAGAAGGAGCTAAACTTGTGTCAGTCTTGCAGCACTTCTTTATTTGCAGTACCAGGGATCAAACTCAGTACCTTGCGCTTGTGAGGCAGGTTTTTATGCCACTGAACTATCTCTCTGGCTCACAGCACTTCTAAGCCTCCAACTTTGAATATGAATGTGTTTTGTATGAGAAGCTAATATGCATTGAACCCCAAAATATAAAAAGATACAACATAAAATCTGGATCTGGAAGAGCTGTGTTTCTGCTGCTTCTCTAGGGCAAAAATAGCATGAATACATCTTCACTTTCTTCTTCCAAAACCCTTGAGAAATATCTCTTGTGACTAAAACCAAACTAGAGGTATGCAGAAAAGTGAATTCCAAAAGGAAATTACATAAGTCAACACAATATAAGCAGCACGCATATCATACTACTACAAGTATGATGTACATGGTCGCATATATTGATTTATTGACTTCTCGCACCCCTTCTACATTCTCATTCACGGGACATTATTCAGTTCCATAGGTTGAATGCTCTTTGTGTCTTAATACATTGAAAACCTTGTGTTATTCGATAGATTTATCTTCCAAAATTCACATCAGTATTTAACTAATTTCCAACTAGGTATCTCCCTAGAGACATAATATAACATTTAATTTCGGTTGATCACATCTCTCCTCTGTAACTGACTACCCCTCTGTTCTGCCCATTTTCCTAGTGACTGATGCTCTTTACCGCTAGAACTATGAAAGTCATTCTTGACACCTTTCTCCCTTGAAGACTTCATGTAAAATCAGGCACCAGTTCTGCTGATCCTCTCTTAGCTTCTTCCAAATCGCGGCATTTTATACATCAGCAGGGGCCATCGGCATGGGCCAAAATGCTCTCATCTGTCCCGAGGACCATGACAAATGTTTCTGAAACTCTCTCTTTTGCTCAGGAGAAGACATTGGGCAATAGAACACATAAATTTTGCGATTCTGATACATGGAGCAGTCAACTTCACCCTATAATAGGCATCTGCTGTACTGTTAAGAGGGCCCAGTTCTCCCAGAGAGGACAAGAAACCTAACAGCATGAATGCACTCTTAGAAATTGCTGAGCAGAGACAGCAATTTGCTAGTAGAGAAGTACATGAGATATGAGTAGAGCTCGTAAGATATGCTGCGTATGTATCAGCAAAAACCTGTAAGACATAAGTGCAATTCACACAACTGGTTAAATATAGATTGTGAGTACATACCATGTTATATGGCCAAAGGAGAGTACATAGAAAATGTGGTAGAGCTTGGAAATGCAAGGAGCGACAAGGCTCACATCTCAGTGATGTCCCTTCTACGCAGAAGCATCATACCTCAGCTAGCTTCTTGACACCAAGGATGGGCTTATTCTGATCCCATGGACGGACGTTCTTCTAGAAAATGTAGGCAATGCCCTTGCTCCACTAGTAAACTGACAGCGCTGTTCCCTCAGGCATACTTCCGCATGCCCCTGGACCTACAGGTTTGTGTTCTCAACTCAAGGTGATTTCTTCATGGGCTTTGCTTGATCAGAAATCAGTCCTGCTCTGATCACTAAACCATCACATAAAAGGGCAGAAATGGCAAGAAAGAAGCATAGTTTATGAAGACCGTAAGCATGACAAGATCACTGTCCTTTCATACTGGTGGCACCTGTCTAAGTACGTTACTTATGTTGCTTTGTCAGCCAGTCAGTCTCCATTTTTCTTCCTCAGTGTCTCAGTTAGTCTTCTCTCATTGCTGACACAAATACCTGATACCCAAAATGAAGGAAGGAAAGGCCTATTTAACTCACAGTTTGTGAAGATTTCAGGTCATACTTAGCTGGCTCCAAGGCAGAGTGGCATGTGGCACAGAGCAGTAGTTCTGCTAGCAGCAAGGGGCTCCAAGCGAAAGGGAGGGCAGCAGCTGGGGCTCCCAGAAAGCCTCTCTCCCCCACCCTTTATATTTGTATGCAGAGTGTCTTCCCCAGAGCACGCATACCTACAGTCCCAGCATTGGATCAAGAGTCAATCACAAAGTCCAGAAGTCACCCCATGACCACTTGAGGCTTTGGGGGACACCTAGACACAAAGCATGACACTCAGTATGTATTTAATCAGTTTCACAAATCATGAGAGTTGGTCTTTTAAACTTAATGTGAAAGCTTTCCTGTTTCTTGACCTCTGGGATAGCTTGCCAGTTCCTGCCTCCGTGGAATGGAGGACATGTCATACCTGACACATGTCCAGCTAGCTTACTGGCTTTTTGTTTTAAAGACAGGAAGCAAGATTGTTTTCAGTACAATAATCCAAGACTATCATTTTTCAATTTAGGCTAAGTCAAATTAATAAAATAAAACTATTTCTTAATGAGACCAAGCTCTGTGTTCTTTAGAGGAAGTGTAACATGCATAGAACTGGTGTGATTGCTCTTAATTGTGACAAAACACATCTGGAATCTGTGGAGATGGTGAGAAGGAAGATTCTCCAACTCAACCTTCCCTGGGATCAGGCCAAGGACTTAGAAGACAGACTGGAAGACTCAAATAGGAAAAGTGACTTGGGATTCTTATGGAAATGTCAGCTTTTGAAGGAAGGCAAATAGGACAGATTTGACAGGTGATCAATAGACAGACAGACAGACAGACAGACAGACAGATAGGTTTATTTAATTGCCCACAATGCATTCATTATGTATAGCAAACATATATTAATACTTAAAATTTTTAAAAATCAAGTAAATGAAACTTACAATGATTCCTATACTAGTGTCTCTCCTCTCTCTCTCTCTCTCTATCACACACACACTCACACACACACACACACACACTCCCTCTTGTTCCTCATAGCTTTTTAATTTCAGAACCATTTAATCTTCTCCTGTAATTAGTGTGTCTTTTGGCATGCCAAGTCAATTATGAGGACAAGAACGCCACTATTTTCTCATCACCATAGGACTAAAAGTGAGGAAACTGATTGTCTGAGATGTAGAAAGTGTCAAAGGCTTATTTTCTGTTTTTTACATTCACAAACACACTCAACTGTCACTCACAAGAATACTTCTGTCACCATATGTGTGGGTTTATTTCATCCAACACGGAGTTCTTTCACCTGGGTGTCCTATAATCAAACTTAATTCTGACATGAGAATCTGGAGGTTAAAAGCTCAGTCTCATAGCTCAGTCCCTAACTGCAGACACCAGTCACAAATCATAATTTGTCATCTATACTTCTGATCCATGGGTATATATATATTTCCCGTTATACTCAGTTCTTGGGTTTAGCTAATTTGATTAAGTATCAAGAAGTAAGGCAAACAATTTTTGTAGCATTTGCTAGTTTATTGATAAAGGATACAGTGAGACTTCACATGAAAAGGTGTATAGGGGAAGGTTTGAAGGGTCATGACGACAGAAGCATTTGTTTCCTTGGAGATTTTTTTTTTTCCTTTAGAGACAGGGTCTCCTTGTGAAGTTCATGCTGGCCTTGAACTCACAGGATCCTCCTGCTTTATCTCCCTGAGTGCTGGGATTACAGGTCTACCATGCTGGGCTTCCAAGTTTATCTGTGAAAAGAGTGCTTGGTTATCTTGATGGCCAGGACTATAATAGGAGCCCAGTAAAAAATCACCTTTTTAGAACCAAAGAAGATCCTTTCATCCAAGAACTTCCAAGTGACTTAGGACATCTGATTCAAAAACTAATACTGAGGCTAAGAATTTCATTTTTTTTCTAGGTCTCTATTGCTCAGGAAATTACAAGGGTTTTAGGAGCTCTATGCAAGGGATTAGGGGACTGGAAGCAATGGATAGACAGACAGACAGATAGAGATAGATAGAAGATAGGTAGATAGATTGCTTATTATTTTATAGGCTTTTTCCCCTGTCTTAAATAGCAACTTCTGTATATGAGAAGTTCCCTGAACATAAGAAAACAGTCGACCAACTTTCCTGATTTTTCACCAGACAGATAAGGGTAAATTCTCAGGCTATCACGAGACACAGGAATAGACATAGTAAATCAATACCAGGTAGCTCTGTCTATTTTGACATCCCCACCTCTAGCTTTTTCCCTAATTCATTCTTCAAACAATAGCAGAGCAATCTTAGACTAAAACTCCCAAATTCTTCTTCTTCTTCTTCTTCTTCTTCTTCTTCTTCTTCTTCTTCTTCTTCTTCTTC
>NDGN011419914.1:0-14070 GCA_002564285.1 Tympanoctomys barrerae
AGAAAGAAAGAAAGAAAGAAAGAAAGAAAGAAAGAAAGAAAGAAAGAAAGAAAGAATAAAAGGGAAAAAAAAGTCTACCTCCAGGTATGTTTTGGCTGTCACTGGTAGACAACATGTGGAGACAGAGTTCTGATCCATGCTGCTTTATTCCAGCAAACTAGCAGTAGCATTTGGCGGGGTAGTGGATGATCTGTGCGAGCCTGCCCCTTCTGGCCAAGTCCAGACTTATCCAGACTACACCCATTAGTGCACTGTCTGTGGGCCTGAGCCTAGCTGGGAGCCACTAGATGGAGAAAGCAGCCACTCTGAGTTCTGAGCTCAGTCAGCCTGTCTCCAAGATGGCTCCTAGCCAATGCTCTCCTGGGTAGGATGCATGAGCCTTCAACACTCACTACCAGCTAGTGCCATCCTTCATGTCTGCTGCTTCCCACACCCCACTGCTTCATCTCTCTGTGGAGGCCTCTGAGGCCACCAGTGGTCACCATGTGTCTGCAGGTTTCAATCAGTCCTCTCACACAGTGAGTCCCATCTCAGGGAGAAAGCTTCACCAGATACCTCCTTCTTGGTGAAGCCTTTCTCTTCACCCTCTTTGTGTGTGTTTCAATTCATACTTCAGATCCTTTCTGGGGCCCAGAGGACCTACTTTCCTCCTTATCTTCCTCAATTGCTATATTCCAGCATGTAGACAGCAACTCACAGAGAGGCTCTTTCTCTACTCCTTACTACCCAGCCATCTTTGTGTTCCTCCAGGCTTTATTTCTTATTCACATTTTACCCAGGAGGAATGGGCTCCCAGGAAGAACATTGCCTTTGTGGGCCACTCAGCTCAGTGTTAGAACTTGGACTTCAATCCAGATTTGCGGTCTCCTCAAGCCAAGTTCTTCCCCAGGGAATAGAATATCCTTGTTTAGTACCAGGGCCTGGCTCTTTAATTCCACTCCACTCTAAATGCTGGAGTGAACTTGGGTAAATTGCTACTCCCTGAGGCTCAGTTTCTTCATTTTCAAGAATATGTTGGCCTCAGTCTTATCTGCAAGCACTTTGTTTTAACAGTGTGTGGTTTTATCATTCTAAGTGGCCACTTCTGGCCTCATACACTGGATAAATCCATAATTTGGCTCTTGTCTTCACAGAGAAAAAGAGGACATTGAGGAAAAAGGAAATATGATGTACAAGCTATCCTTACTACAAAAAATAGAGGGTTTCCTCTCAGATCCCTGATGTACCTAATGCAGATTGTTATTTTCATCTGTATTAGCATCTGGAGGTGACTACTTTTTAAAAGAATATTGAATAGACATGAAAAAGATTTGTAAAATATGAGTGACGTATGAATAATTACAAGCACTGCCCAAATGACAATGGTTGGCCTTAAAATTTCTCACTTTTCAATGATGTGAAAAAGAAATATATTTGGTAGAAAGTGTGCTTGAAGTTCGCTTTTTGACCTTCCCCCAGGCCAGTGTTATGAAATGCAATATTCCATCGTGATGCCCAGCAGCGCAGGAGCATGCTATGGCCATGAGGGGAATCAAACCCAAGGCGGCTGTGCTGCTGCCCAGTAAGGGAGCTTAGGGGGTCACGTGAATTCACTGAAGTCTCAACTTAGCATAGTTTCAATTTAAGAAGGGCTGATCAGGATGTAATCCAATTTTAAATGCAATAAAATTAAATCCATATAGCTACCGCCCAATTTCTAAGAACATAACCTTTATCTATCAGACCTTCATATGTCCTTTATAATTTCGACCACTGAGAGATGGACACTGAATAAAGTTGTGTCATTACCTTGACTCCGTTCATATTATACTGCACTTTAATTATTGAATATATCTTATGAGGGCTAGGGATGTGGTTTACGGATAGAATGTGTTCTTAGTATGAGTGAGGCCCTGGGTTTGATTTCCAGAGTCACAAATACAAGAGCCCAGTGTACACTGAACTTTCTCCAAATGGACTTCTATCACACATATTCTTTCCCATCTGATGTTTTTGTTTGTTTGTTTCATGATATTTTCCTGAGAGTCGGCTTTATGGTTGCTGCTAGCTGGGTTACAGTTTCCCATACTCACTTGGCTCCGCTGGATGATGACACTCGGTGTCTTTGACTGTTTTGTTATTTATTCATATCACGCACAGGTGATTTCCTGGCTGTCTGCTATGAGGACCTGTGTGGTGATGACATCCTACCCGTGCTTTCCGGTGCCCATGTGGGAGCTTTCCCAGGACGTGTACGGAATGGAGAAGCTGAGTCCTAGCAGGTGGATCTGCTCTGTTCTTGGGTAATGTCATTGAACCTCCAAGTGGTTACTCCCCGCAGGGAGGAAATTAGAGATCCTGCTGTTCCCACCTGTTTCTGGGTACTAAAATTTCACCAGTGTTATGAGTTAAAGATGGTAACATTATGATCTTATTTTGCACTTCTCTAATGATGAATGCATTGCTTTGTAAAATGTTTATGAGTCATTTGAATTTCTTTTTTGAAATGGCTGTCTGGTTTTTCTAATGGGCATTTCTTTTACTATTTGCAGTTCAGTATTATGGATTCTAGGCCTTTGTCCACTATGCAAGAGTCTCTTCTACACTTCATGCCTGCTTCATTCCTTATATGGTATTTTGGTGGGCAGCAGTTATTTCTTTAATATAGTGAATTTATTGATTTTTTACAGATCGTGTTATGGGGACCCGTGTGTGTGT
This sequence comes from Tympanoctomys barrerae, assembly GCA_002564285.1. Classification (NCBI taxonomy): domain Eukaryota; kingdom Metazoa; phylum Chordata; class Mammalia; order Rodentia; family Octodontidae; genus Tympanoctomys; species Tympanoctomys barrerae. Next base: position 2,698 of record NDGN011419914.1, read on the forward strand.
GTGCGTGTGTGTGTGTGTGTGTGTGTGTGTGTTGTGTGTGTGTAACAGGGCCTGCCTATCCAGCTGTGGTGGTGCATACATGCAATCCTAGCACTTGGGAGGCTGAGGCAGGAAGGTATCCTCAATTTTGAGGCCAGTTTGGACTACATAGTGAGTTCAAGGTCATGCTGAACTACATAGCAAGACCCTGTCTCAAGCAAACAAACAAACAACAAATCCAGGTCCTCTGCACTGAGCTCTATCTTAAGCCCCATAGTTTTGTCTGTTGGTTTGTTTGTTTAAGGTACAGTCTCACTACATCTCACTAAATGGCCTAAACTGGCCTCAAACTTGTGGCACTCATGCCTGAGGCCCCGAGAGTTCTGAGATTACAGGACTTTACAAAGTTCTCCTTTGAAGAAATCCTCCTCAGGAAGGTAAATATTATGCTATATTTTTTAACCTATAAGCCAAATGTAATTTCTATTTATTTACTGCAAAAAAATTTACAATGTACCATTTTGTCCCTAGATGCATGCCACTAAACTAATAGAAAAATACAAATAATGCAATCGACTCAGAGACAGTACATTATAGGATTTATATTGTCTGGGTGCAGGAGGTTAGAGATTTCTTTTTTTATATGTATTTGGTTATTACAGGGCTTCACCACACAGCTAGGACTTCTGGTGACCCTCCTGTTTTCAGCCTCCTCAGTGCTGGGATTACCGGTGTTCATCACTATGCCCAGACTCTGGCCAGCTCAGCCTGCCGGGGGGGCAGGACTGATGCAGCATATGGTGTCAGGGATCCAACTGCGGTCCCAGTACCATGCCTAAGCTTGCCCAAGTGGGCTCTGTAGTCCACTCAGGTATCTCGCCAGTCCCTGGAGAATTTTGACAGTGCCTATTCTTTGGAGAAATGTTCAGAACCAAAGAAACAACCATAGTGGTATGGTACTAAGCAGTTAGGAGGCTTTCATGGGAGGATTAGCCACCAGTACATACTTAACAATTATATCTTAGTGTCCAATGCAGAATTGTCTTCTAAGTTTTATAGTATTATCTCTCATGTATAGGCACTTAATCCGTACGTAATTTAATTTTTTTCATATGATAAAAGATAAAAACTCTATTTTTTTTTGTTTTCTGTATAGATACCTTACAATCTCACTTACTAAATGCCTGTATGATTGCTTCTGAGACAATCTAGTCTGTTCTGCTAGCCAATTTATACCCCTGTGCCAGTAGCTCCACAGGTGACATAATAAATCTTACTATCTGGCAGGAACATTTTCTTATGTCATGTTCTTTGGGCTTACTTTGATTATACTTCATCTATAAAACATTTTAAGTTAAGTTTTAAAATAAGAAAATCATGTTGGAATTTGACTAAAGCTATTGTCAAATTTCAACAAACTAATATTTTCACATTTTTTGTTAAATTTATTCCTAGGTTCATTTTCATCTTTACTCCTAAATGTAATGGACCTACAAATTTTCTTTTTTTTTTTCTTTTCTTTTCTTTTCTTTCTTTCTTTTTTTTTTTCTTTGAACTACAAATTTTCTTTACTGCATTGACCTAGGGTCTGGTCTTAGAGTGAGCATCACACAGAATAAAAACTGAGTTCTCTTATTTCCCATTATCTGCATATTGTGAAAGACTGCAATAATCAGGATTCTGAATGTTTAGCAGGAAAAATTTAGAAAATGGATATTTGGTTCACAAGGAAAGATGCTTTTTATAATTATTAAATTCTTCTGCCAGAGATGACTGTTATTTGTAATTTTTGATTTTTTTTAAAGTTTTCTTTTGTAATTTTTAATTTCTTGAATCAGCAGTGAAAAGTTTTATCTTCCTAGGAATTCAGCCCTGTTCTCTGCATCTGTGGTAGTTTACATTGTGTCAACTTGAGATGTCAGAGCTTGGTTGGATCAGCTTGGGGATTCTACCCCTTGGGGCGTGTCAGTCCGACCTAAGGGCCTGCCCTAGAGTGACTTGGCACAAGAAGGGCATATGAAGGGGTTGAGGAGGAGCTTGATCAGTGCAGCTGTGCCACTTTGGAGGAGCTCGGATCTTCATGGCAGCCGCCGCCACTTCCTTGGAGGAGCTTGAGTCTTTACAGTTGGCCTGAAAGGAAGAGAGAGACGCTTGATAGATGCTGCAGCTGCTGCTGCTCCTCTGCTCTTCATTGTTTTCCGCCACCATGAACTTGAACTACTGCCATCTTCCTTGGAGCCAGTGGAGTATGGACTGAAACCTCCACTGTGAGATATATAAACCTTTTCTTCCTTCATTTTGAGTGTTCAGTATTTGTCCCAGGAATGAGTGAAAAGTAACTGAGACAATATCCAAATTGCTGATTGTAGGGCTAGAAATTGAACGCCAAGCCTCAATAAGCTTACTAAATGCCCTACCATTGAGCTCTGTCTCCATCCCCTAAATATATTGAAAACTCTGTTTGTAATATCAGCCCATCTGTTTAGTCCCTGCAATTTCTGCACTTTGCCAAATTTTTGATGCTTTCTCTCTTTTCTTCTGATTGGTTTCAAACAACTGACTTGTTGATCTCTTCTGCTTTCTATGTCATCAATTTTGCTCCTTATTTTCCAGTTTTTGAAGAAGGGCCAATTTGCTATTATTTACCTATAGTCTGGGAAGGTTATATTTGGAATCCCATGGATAACTTGTTGGAACCCTGTCAAGTTAATTCCAATCTACCACAGTCAGGGCAACCCACAGTGAGAATAAAGACACTAAGGCACATTTGTAGTTTTGGGGAGCCTAAGGATCCTAAGTGCAGCGATGATAATGGCTATTCAGAACGAGGGCCTCCACCCAAGGCCAACTCAGGTTTTATTCATTCATAAAGAAGTGGATGGAGAGTGAGTGGCTATGATAATGGCAGAGGTAGATGAGTACCATGAGCTGGGCTAGGTGGGAGGACTGCATTCACCTGTGTAATATGCAGAGAGGATATGCAGAAAGAGTAATCTGCATCACACAGTTGAGATAATATCTAGTGTTTTGGGGTCAGTGTTTCAGCTCTGACGTGTAATCTTCAAAGCTCCATGAAGTCATAGCCTCTATCTCCATCCCAGCTGACAGTGTGGAACACTGGCTTTTCCTCCCATCTCAACCTGCCTCATACAAGGGAGCAGCAGGTTGCGGGAGTGGGGGAGTCACAGAAACACACCTGCCATCTTCAAAAGACTACCGGCAGCACCTTGGCTAGACAGAGATTCATTGCTTAAAGCTAACTGAAGGGATAAGGCAAAGTCCTAGCTAGCTTTGTACACATCAGTACATGGAAATAGGGTCAGGCTCAGCCAAAATGGAGACAATTGTTCTCTTTCAAGGCGAGTCACCCAGGTGGTCCTCCATATGCATTTAAGTTCATTAATTTTCGATTTAATATGTAAGCACCCATAATGTCAGCTACTTGGTAGGATGAGGGAGGATGATTATAATTTTGAGGCCAATCTGGGCAAGTTAGGGAGAACTTGTTTGTTCCTTTTCTCAGTCTAGACCTTTATTTCTCTGTGAAAAGAGGAGGAAGGGAATAAAGTAAAAACAGCACAATTGACACAAAAAATCACTGGGGGAGGGAGGAAGGTAGCTAGCAGAAGAGTGAGGAGTCCCCATCATAGCAGCAGGAACCAGTGACCTGGGACACTCACATTTCTTCCCCCCATGGGCCGGGCAGGTGCAGCCCTGTTCCCCCAGGGCCACTGCCACTTGGATGCTGTGCTTCCCTATCCCCTTGAGAGGCAGACAGTGAGCAGTCTTCTCAGGCTGGGTAGAGAAGGAACCATGCTGAGGGGAGGAGCCTGGGGTCTGACCATTCACAGAGGATGGCCATCCATGGCCCCACTGCCTCCCTGAGGGAGTTACTGGGTGATGCTGGAGGGTAGACATCAGGGCTGATATTGACTTCTCATTCGGCTTCAGACAAGAGAAAGAACAGAGACTCCTAGGCAAAGTACTTGATGTCCACATCCTGGTCCTGGGTCACCTTCTTCAGGATGGGCTCGACTTCACTCTGGAGGGTGCTGTTGTCCAAGATGGGACCTGTCTTCTGTAAGGACTTGGCGACATTGAAGTGGATGTTAGCCACTGGGTCCCCAGCCATAAGCAGGATTGTGGGCAGCATATGCTTGGTGGTAATATCCTGCCCACAGACTTCTGACAGCACATTAATGCAGAAGAGTGTAGTTATGTGGTGCAGGTAGTTGAGGGTCTCTAGACATGGCTAACACCTTGGGGATGATCATGGCATGGACTCACTCCTTCCCAAACTTTTCCACCAACTTCTTCAGGTTGCAGGTGGCTGCCTCATGGGTGGCATAGACATGATCCACTAGCCAGGCCAAGCACAATGAGTTGAGTTTCTCATCAAAGAATTCCAATCCTAGCTGCCCAGCCAGCAAGGGCATATGCTCAATGATGGCCAGCCGTACCTGCCACTTGGCATCCCAGCACAGTGGCAGGGAGCAGGGACTAAGAGAGTTGCCAGATGCCGATCACCTCATTCACACAGTCCTGAGCCAGGAAGAGGGGCAGCAGGTACTCAATGCTGTTATCTTTACCCAAGATGGGTGAGAGGCCCATGACAAGTGAGGCCAGGACAGACTTGACATGCTGGTGGGCATATGACCTTGATCCTTGATCCAGGGCAAGATCTGGGGCCTGATCACATTCTCCCGACAGTCGGCTGAGAGATTTGTACAGAACTCTTTGATCTTGTGAGGGGCTGCAGCCCTCACCTCAGACTCCCAGTCCTTCATCAGGTTCTGGAGGGTCAGGGACCAGATCTGTCTTACTGATCTCAGGCCACACCACTTTCTGGAGCTCTATGAACTTACCAGCCACCGTGTAGAAGATGCCAGGATTTGTTCTTGAATGCCTGGCAGAGTGGGCATGACCAGGGCCTCCAGGTCTTCCTGGGGCAGCAGCAGGGCTATGTTCATGCATGCCTCCACTGCCAGCAGCTGCACAGAGTCCTGCTCATCAGAGACCATGTTGGAGAACACAGGGATGATCTCACTGTTTTTTTTGTTTTTTTTTTAATCAGGGGAAAGTGCGAATGCAGTCCCCCACTACCACAAATTATGCAGTCGAGTTTCCCACATTTGGGGAAATCGCAGGGGTCACCACATCCAGAGTGCAATGGATAAGCCTCGCTCGGGGAAAACCACCTTCATGATCATATCTCCCCTGCCAGGTAAGTATGATCTCACTCTTAACGTTGTCCAGCTCCACCACCTTGGCAAACTCCCACAGCTTGGAGGCTGTGGCCTGCCACACCATGGGGGTGTCTTCTGAGCACAGGTTCGGAAAGTACTGTCGGAGCCCTGCCTTCACAGCACTGGACACACGGGGGATAGCACACGCAGGAGAGGCCTCAGGCCAAGGTGCGGAAGGTGAACCAGTTGCTGCCTGCCAGTCATTTTAGAAGTGGCACAAAGTGGGCCTCCAGGTCAAGGGTGAGTGCTCATGTGAAATGGCCTGCAAGGACTCCAGGGCCTTGTCCCACACCACTGTCTCCTCCACTGTGACTCCAGGGGTGGCAGCAGGCATTACATGTACTCAGGCCCTCCCACCAGAGTGGTACAGGTTCCCAGCTGTTCACCAGTGCCAAGAGTACCTCATTGTTGTCATAGATGCTGTCAGGAAGGGCAGGTGCTCACTTTGGGTCCTTTCAGCCCCAAGGGCCAAGGCAGGGGTGGACAGCTTCTTGATGCTACTGAGCACAGCTGAACATCCTCATTGCAGAGCTCATCTATGAGCACCACAATGGATTACAGAGTCATCGCTGTTGGTGGCCGCCATCTGGGCTCCATCGTGTTCCTGTCAGACTGTGGCTAGCACTGCGCTGAAGCTGAGGGAGAACTTGTTGATGGACAGATATAGGCATAGATCTACAGACCAATGTTATATGCCTAGATAGAGATAGATGATAGATACAGCTCAGCTATAACTCTGCACTCTCTTTGTTCAATCCCTAGTACTAATTTGATACTTGAAATGGAGGTTCTGCATTTTGTACTGATTTTCAACATAAGGGTTTTCTATCATGAACTTTGTGTTTGACAACTCCTGTCTGGCCCCATCTCATTGGTTCTTTCACATGTGTATGTGCTAGGTCCTGCTCCAGGTGCTTGGGTTACACTAAACAAAGTGGATCAAGTCAGGCCTCCTGGAGTGGTGCTGTGTCGTCACTTCTTGGAAAAGTCCTGTGTGTGAGGAGAACATATATATATATATATATATATATATATATATATATATATATATTCTTCATGTTCTGGGTCCTTGTGCTGCATGACCATTAAGTCAAGAAGAATGTTCTGTTTCTTCTGCAGGTCATCTCTTTCCATGCTAACTTTTTCTCTGATTACTTTATCAATGCCTTAGAGAAGGATATTAAAACTCCCTCCTGTGTCAATCTATTTCTCCTGCTTCTAATTGTTGCCCTAGGTTACACATCATTTGGAAAGAGAAGACTAATGCTCAAATTAAGAAACATGCCCTGTTTCCCAAAGTTTATGAACAATGAAGCCAGGTTTCCAATCAGTCTGCTTTACCCTGACACTTTATTCAGGCCTCCTTTGCTTCGCTGACATCACCCAATAACAACACATCGGTCTCTTTCCATCCTTTGGGAAATGATTCTTCCCAGACTTTCTCCAAGTCACCAGGGTTTCCTGATCCCTGGCTAGGAACATATGCACTTTTGGCTGCCCATCATGTTCTGGGCTCCACATTGCCAGCACGAAGCCAAGGAAGACCTGGCCTATGGACCAGGAGGCAAGCATACGCATCTGCTATAAGGCCTTCCTAAGCATTTGCTGAGAGGTGTCACAGGGTGGATTTCTGCATTGCTGTTTGTCAAGAACAGTTTTCTCCTACCTGTGATATTAATATCACCTGAAGTGATTCTATTTCTTTATTATTTCTTCTCTGCAGCAAGAATATAGAGGCTTTAAGTCTTAAAAATAATTATGTTGCCATCTGGAACTCACCAATTGTAGCACAAAGCATGATTTATTTCAAATCTCATTAAGCAGTATTACTTGCCAGGCACTGTGCTGGGACACTGTAGATGCACAATGAAGCAAGACATCCTTTCACGGGTAACAGTGCAGCATAACAGGAAAAAGTCAGGTGCTAAAGGTGCGTAATGCAGAGTGAGGGGGTGTGGCCCACAGCTGGAGGAGGCTTCCCAAGGAAGGGACATTTGCCTTGCTACTGATCAAGTAAAGTGTGTTCCAAGAAAAACATCCGCAAGGGGGGGACTTGGTTCTCCATACACATTAATTTGTCAACATGATTCTTAATTATTTTTCTTTCTGCTGCTATATTTGGATTCCTCATGGACACGCTAATCAAGACTTGTAAGTACATTGTGCCTATACTGTCACACCACCTCATGCTTCATGATAAGGTTAGAGCTATAGCCCAATGGAATCTGTTCTTCATGAATTTGCTCAATAAGATTCCATGGGGGGAAAAAAGACTGCATGATTAGTAAAAATAATACAAACATTAATGGTCCATCACAAGTAATAATAGAATGTGTTCTGGGAGGCACCTGCTCACAGAACCTCCCCTTGGGCAGAGACAGGAAAAGGAGGCTCCTACAGAAGCAAGGTGGGTGGGTTCAGGGCAGGCGCTCAGGGCCTACAATCACTTGTAATTCTAACAAAATCAGACTTACCTCTCTGGGGTGGGAATACTTCACATTCATCCATTCATTCATTTTGCAAATTGAGCCCAGGGTCTTCACAATGTACAACAACTCCCAGGGTTCTTCCTAAGTCACCAAACTACCCAGGCTGGGCTTGAACTTGCAGTCCTACGCTATCAGCCACCCAGAGTGCCATTACAGCTGTGTACACCACACCTAGAGGCTTCAGTAGACCTGGAAGCTCTCCAAGTGGGCAGAGACGAGGATGGCCATAGGGGTGTTTGTCAGAAAAAGCCAAGTTCATCACCAGTGTCACAGACTGGAGTGTGACTTAGAGTCACACTCTCTGGGAAGAGGGTTTTCCCACATGAAAGACTCTGTATTTGATGTCTGGTCAGGAAGCTGACACCAGGAGCGAAGGCCAGCAGGGCCTACCTGGACCGCAAGACTCAGTCACCAGGTCAAAGCCAGGTCTCAGGAGCTGACCTGCAGGTACCTTTTAAAACCAACTGCTGTGACATGATGCCACATCTACTTAGAAATGGTCATTTCTTACATTTGTTTCTATTTTTCTAACAAATGGATAAAGATTTCAGCTGTCATAGCAATCAGCATAAGTAAAAGAACCTAATTTTATTAAATGAAGTTGTCTCCCCAAGGTATTAAATTTACATACAATGAAAGAAAAGCTGCACTCAGGTGCTTAAAAATCAGTGAAATGATTATTAGACTCTATTTAAGAGAGCATGCCTTCGAAAACAGAATACCAGATATCCCTGTCATTTATTTGAAAGTCATTTTGACAATATTGTGTATAAAGTAATTAGAGCTTTGGGTTAGAGATAATTGAGCATAAGGAACATTTGCTTTGAAAGGGAAGCCAGTATCAATGCTATCCTAATCTCTATACAATAAAAGAAAATCCTATCTCTTAATTACACTATAATGACTCAAAATCTTTAGAGAAAACCCTTCAACTCTTACATTCACTTGGAGTCCTTCAAATTTTCTCCTGTGAAATAATGCAAAAAAGTACTTGCAAGACTTTCATGTATCATGATATCCTTTTCAACTTGGGATGTGAGGATGCATTTGTCATAAGGAATAAAAGAGAAAGGGAAGGCAGGAAAGTAGGCAGCTGCCTGTGCCCCCGAGTCTTAGCTGCTCCTTACTAGGGGGAGATACTGGAGATGGCTGTGGTCAAAACAAAAGAGTGCAAAATAAACTTTTAAATCCCTACACATTACTGGATTTATCTGTTTACTCCTAGACAAATTAAAATTACAAGTGAAATTTCTATTTCACGGGACTTTTTTTCCTGTGTGAACTAAAAGGTCCAGTTGCTAACTTTCAAATATTTAAATGACCCATGACTTGCATCCCTATTCCGGTTAACAATTATGTTTTCTTTGCATTTTGCCAGACCCCTTGAAGCATGTGCCTCAAAAGGACCATGGAGAATCAGCTGTAGATATGGGAAAAGTCTTTATGGTGCCACTGTGCATATTCTGTCAGGAATGCATATCTCCTGCAGGGTCCGCTGGTTGGACCTATGAATTTGTTGGTCTCAAGGGTGATAACAGGGTAATAATGTGAATTTTAGGGTCCCTCCTTAAGACCAACCAAATCTGAGACTTCTAGGGTAGGGACAGTGATCTGTGAACTCTCCAGGTGATCCTGATGCCCACTAACCTTGGGAATCTTTCCATTAGAACACCTCGTGCCTCGGAAATCAAAATCAGGGTGCCACAGTGTGAGGAAGTCAGTCATATGAAAATGAGCAAAGGAGACTGCCTTTCTTTCAAACACCAAACAATGTAAAATCATGGAGCTACAATTTAGGTTATGTTGAGATACCTAACTGTGAAATATATGTAAAAGTTGCTTTCAGCAATTCTGGAATTATCCCTAATATATACATCCCTTGTGGAAACGATAACATGTGACTTTTGCTGTAAATATATGAGGCCAGGGAGTCCGGCAGGACCCACTGAGATCAGCAGGTAAAGGGTCAAAGTGCAAGGTGTGCATACACTAAGGGAGACCAGCCTCAGGGAAGTGGAGGCAAGGAAGACAAGCCTAACTGGAGGGCAAAGGACAAGGTCCTGGCAAGGGGAAACTGCTGTTCCACAGGTCCTGCTGTCCCTTTCATGCCAAAACGCTATTCCATACTATAAACTTTGAGAAATGTGGCTACTTCCTTGCCATTTCCCCCTTGGGAATCCCCAACTATTGAGAGCTCTTCTTCCCTCTCATAAACCACACCTGGCTTTTCCTCCACTGCTATCTGCTGGGCTTCACTCTTCATTGCCTGCAGGACAAGCCAAAGAGAAACCTGGTCAGCCTCAGTCATTGTTCCTTTCCCTGACTCACACCTGGCCACACTGCACAATGACAGGTTTAGTTTGGTGGAAATGAAAAGAACAGGAAAGAAAAACACTTTCAACATGTTTTCATGATCTTTTTTTATTTAGCATGTAGTCCATGTAGACAAGTGGCATAAAATTCATAAAAATACTATACTCCTGTGCAGTCTCCCCTTAACAGCCCTGGCTTAGTTCAATGGCACTCTCTCTGCTGGCTGTTTGGAGAGGCTTGGCTTTTTGTGGAACCACTGCCCCAGCTTGGTTTTTCTTATATATCATAGCAACAACTATTTCCATCACTTCCTTTACTGTCTTCACACTAAAACAAAAATATTTTTAAATCCTAAAAATATGCAAAATACTGAGCTTTAATACTGCTTTACCTAGAATGCATTGCGACTCCACGTCTGTAATCATCAGCAGGGAAGAGCCAGCAGCCTCTGCCCAACTGACTCCCAGGAACAGAAGCATCATTTGTTGAGGGTGGGGGGGGGGAGCTGACATGAAGCAATACTGTTACAAAAGGATTCTTCTGAAAAACTAATTTAGGCTACTTTTAATGTTTCCCACATAGGACATGACTGTAATGGTATCTGAATGGTTCTTGATGTACAGAATTTCCAATCGTTCCATGTGAACTTGCTAGAAAAACGAATTGTTACAGGGTGCAAAGATAGAGAGTAACTTTAGAAGTCTGAATGACTGAAACATAATTGCTGGATGTACACAATCTACCCAATTCGGGTAGGGACCACTGCTGACAACCCAAGAGTCCTCCTTTGTTCCCACCCCTGTGGGGCTCTTCCTCCACAGTCTCAAAGGCTCTCTCCTCATTTTTCCAAGCTGTGACATCATCGCTCAGATGTGGTCCCTCACTCACACATCCCCAGTTATGTCCCTGTTTCCCAAGACATGCAAAACCCTAAGAAATAAAGTTGCCAAGCACTGAGCAAAAGAGACCAAGCAGGGACACTCACTCCCTGGCTTCTGTGCTCTCTGTGGCCACCTGCTCCCGGCCAGCTAGTGCCCCTAAACCAGGCTGTCCCCAGGTGCTGTGGCTTACTCAGAGCAGCTCTTCTGTGGTTCCCATGAGGAACCCAGAGACAATCCCCAAGGAGCCAAGTGCCAAGGACAAGCCACAGGGAGGGGAAGCTGCCTGTGGGTAATGAACAGAACACGCGGATTAAATGCATACTCGGCCATGGTCAAGGTTTGCTTAGAATTAAGGCCCCCAAACCATTTCTCAAAATGAGGATGATTCAGTGTTTTGAACAATCTCATTTCACACAAATTAGCTTCTAAGAAATAAAAGTTTATACAAGGAATTCAAAGCACATT
>NDGN011419925.1:0-15701 GCA_002564285.1 Tympanoctomys barrerae
ATATATATATATATATATATATATATATGATTTGAATTTTCAAAGATTCCAAGTAAAAGTTTGTCTTCATCTCAAACTGGTATTTGGAAACAATTATTGTGTTTTTATTTGTATGTGACATAATAAACATGGTCTGAGAAAATGCATATTAATATAAATATAACAATAAAAAGTGAACGTTAATGACTAGATCTACTTTCACTGATGAAAATTTTTCCTTTTGATTTTTTGAATAGATCTTGTTACGCTGCTAATATTTATCCACATAATACCATTGATAAATTTGTGTGGTATCATAGATAGATGGACCATACACTTTCATTTAAGAACTGTTTAAGATGCTCACCTATTTAGTGGACAGCAATAATGAGAGGATTTCTTCCTAAAAGCAAAGAAAAACAACAAAGAATAGATACATATTTAAGGCAATTATGTTGTAAGTATAACTAATGCTAATATTCACATTATCTCATCTCTTCTAAAATCATGATGAGAACTTACGATTATCACTACTTAGAGGTTAAATTTATTTACCTGAAAGTACGTAACTGCCGAAAGATAGTAGCAGAATTTGAATTGACTTAAATTGTTCTTATACTATGTTTCTTTTTTTATTCTTTTCACGTGGCTATATAATGGCTTATTTATTTTTATATGCAAGGTGTGTTACTTTAAAGATTCTGTGCTGCCAGTCCTAAATATCTGATTTGGTAATGATTCAATGACTTAAAGAGAAAAATATTAACATGAAGATTCATTTACATATCTAGATTAATATTCTATAGCATCTGAAAATAACAAACGTTTAGAGACACATAATTGACAATTAAAATCAGATCTAATTCACACAGTGGGGGGATTAATACAGAGACAAAATAGCCAGATCCTCTATGATAATCAAACTGACCTGATACCTGTGCAGCAACTTTTACAGAGCATTTCTGACATCATCAATGACTTCAGACTCCGTCTATTTTGCTGTGACTTCAAACTCTGCATCAGACACAAAGCTCTGCCAACTAGATCTCTACCTCTCCTTAGATCCCGTCCAGTTTCTCCAGCTGAACAACTTCAAAGTAGATAATGCAGAAGCCTCTTGTCTTCTATTTGTTATTAAGACTTTCCTCTTGCCTGCTTAATTTTGAGATTCTGTGAAACTGTAATAATAAAGAAACTTTCATTTTTATAGCAATTCCTGAAACATTAATAGCCTCCCTTTGGGGTAAAATATGATTTAAGAACTTAACAGAGACTCTCGGGACACCAAGAAATACAGAGAATAAATTATTACCTATTTCTCTTTTGACCCTTAAAAGATTAGAAAGAATATTTGAACAAAACTCTAGAAAGAGTTTAAATGTAGAGAATCTAAAAATCAAAGCTTTTTGGAATATAAACATAATGTTATTTTTAGCAATGTCTAGAATAATTTCATATATATGTACATATATGATATATTATTTATAAGGGCAGATGTTCTTTAAGATAATATCAATAAGTGGACTAAAGAGACCAAAACAAGACAAATCTATGATATACAATGTAGAGAACTTTGGATTATAAACTTAAACATCTTTAAATCATTGGCTTTTCCTTTTGCTCTAACTGAATTAGTTTGAACAATTTTTTTAAATTTTAGTTTTATGTATCTGTCTCGTTTTCTTCATTTGTGAAATAATAAATAACCGCTGCATATTTTGACAAATATTTGTAGCAATTTTAGCAGAGAGCCTTGAAAAGATTGCTGCTTCAGATTTTTTTATTTATGAAAATTATCAAACCAAAAATCCACAATAACAACCAAAACAAGTTATACAAAGTTACATAAAGAAAGTGCTGCACACATTCCTACAATTATCCTGTTTTCTGGACACATGATAAAGTGCTATATAGTTTTAGCTTTTAATGAGATGTTTCAGAATTACCAGTTAGATATAACAGAAATCTTAATAGATTTTTAAATTGTTCTTATTCAGAAATAGGAAACATATGGTGTATAATGTATATACTGAACAGGCCCCATGTGACAGGTGACAGAATGTACTACTTTGTCTTATATCTTCAAGGCTATTAATCCTTTTATTCCATGTTAATTTGTCATAATTATTTTCAAAATCATTAATTAACAAAATGATTACCTCTTTTTCCTCATTCTAGAATTATGAAATTTTGAGAAATTATTTTCTATGGTGAAGAGCAAGTTAAAGAGGCAAATGCACTATCTCAGTTACATAGAGGGAATGTGTTAATGTAATAGAAGAACAGTTAACATCTATTCATTATTTACCAAAGCACATAAGCACCAGTTTTGATGTCAATAGGGACAGATGAGGTTTACAGAACCAAACTGATCACAAAATCAAAGAGCATTCTAGATATCTAATTTTTCCATGAAGTAATATTTTATGAAACAGAAGAACATGAACATTTTCTACATGATTATGTATTATGTCACTACATTATCAAAATAATTATCACTCAATAAGATGTGTATACAGCAAGATCAAATTACTGTGAAATGAAACAAGCAAATAATTATAAAGAAACTAATGATGTAGGTAAAATGGACACAGTATAAATGTAGGTATCTTGGACAACACCTTAAACCACTACCTCTTAAGCTCTTAAATGAAGTTGAAAGGGTAAAACAAACAAACATATCTTTTCTATTCACTCCTCAGTTGATGGACATTTGGTTCATTTCCAAGATTTAGCTGACAAATTGCACTGCTATAAACATGGCTACACATACATCACTGGAGTATGATGATTTCAGTTCCTTTGGAAAGATTCCTAGGATGGGAATAGCTAGCTTGAATGGGATCTCCAATCCTAGATTTTTGAGAAAACTGCATACTGATTTCCCTAATTGTTGTACCAGGCTGCACAATCCCACCAACAGTGGAGAAGGGTTTCATTTTTGGCACAGCTTCTCCAGCATTTGTTATTGGATGACTTCTTGATGATGGCATAGGATGGTATCTCCGCATTGTTTTTTTTTTTTTTGGTTTTTTTTTTTTTTGGCATCTCTTGAATGACCAATGATATTGAACATTTTTTCATGTATTTATTTGCCATTTGTATCTTTTCATTTGTCAAATGTATATTCATCTAAATGCCCATTGTTGGATTGGGTCTCTGAACCTTGGATGCCTGACTTTTAAATTATTTATATTGTTTAGAAAGGAGCCCTTTGTCTGATGGACAGCCTGCTATAATTGTTTCCCACTTTGTATATTTTCTTTTTATTCTATCGGTGATATATTTTGATATGTAGAAACTTTTTAAAAAGATGAAATTTCAAGTTGTTGATTCTTTGAAGTATTTCCCATGTAGTTTGATATTTGTTCATGCAATCTTTACCTCCCTCTTTGTCCTTAAGGTTTCTACCTACTTTGCCTTTCAGAGGATTTAGTGTTTCAGTTTTAATATTTAAATCTTTGATCCATTTTGACTGTAGTTTTTTGCATAGTGATAAGCATGGATATATATTAAGCTGTCTGAATGTGGAAAGCCAGTATTTACAGCACTATTTATTAAAGAGGCTATGTTTCTTCCAATGAACATGTTTTGCCCCTTTGTCAAAGGTAAGATGGCTGAATGTGCCTAAAGTGTCTACATCTTTTTATCTGTTCCACTGATCCTCAGGTCTGCTTTTTGCCAGTACAAGTATCACGGTATCTTTATAGTATATTTTCAAGTCAGGGATTTGGATGCTACCTGCTTTTTCTTTGTTACCCAAGATTGCTTTTGTTATTATAGGTCTCTTCTGGTATATTATTTTTGCACAATGGAGTAGTTTTATTCAGCTAAAAAAATGACAAATTCAAGGCTCTTATAGACAAATAGGTGCAGCTAGAGACTATATTGGTAAGTGAAATAAATCAGATCCATATGTACAAATATTGTACTATCACATTAGAGTGAGAACATGAAAGAGTAATTAAAATCTAAAAGGTACAAAAGATATTGTGAAGTGGAAATAAATTGTTCAAAGGGAAGGAAAAACTGGGATGAGAAAAAGAACAAAAGGAAGAAGGGAAAAATTATATTTATGTATATGTAGAACAGTTTGGATAATTGCATTGTTGATTTCTGCTGGTCTTTTACAAGGAGAAGTTACTCTTTTACTCTGATTTTTTTCTCTTTTGGATTTCTTATAACTTCTTTGTTATTTTTTATTTTGTTTTCTTTAAAGAAATCATACGTGTTTAGATCTGACAATCTGAACAACTGATTTGATGATAGCATCAGGTAATGCAGCAATACCTGTTGAATTTTTATTACTTTGTTTAGTGACATCTTGTATCATTTCTAATGCTGCTTTTTCCTATCATTAGTTTTATGTTTTTAAAAATAAAAAACACATTAAAATAAAAAGAAATTGAAAGGGAAGCAATACTCTCAAAGACATTCCTGGAAGCCAGCATTACTCTGATAATAAAACCACAGAAAGATCCAACCAAGAAAAGGAATTGCAGGATAATTTCACTAATGAATAGAGATGTAAACATCCTCCAAAGATAATGGCAAACAGCATAGAGAAAAACATCAAGAAGATTATACATCATGACCAACCCATAGTCATCACAGGATACAGGGAAGATGAAACAAATGTAAATCAATAAATATAATATACCACATTTACAGAGTCATGGACAAATTACTACATGATAATATCAGTAAATGTAGAAAAAAAGAACTTTTCTCTTTGCAGAATTTGATAAATTTATATATCCTATTACAAAAAAAAAAAGATATTTGGAAAATGTTGTCCATATCTCAACAAAAGCCATCTCTGACCAAACAGTGAACATCATATTGAATGGAGAAAAACTGATAGCTTTCACTTTAAAATCAGAGACAAGTCAAAGATATCCATTGTTACTACTCTTACTCAATATTGTTCTGGAAACATTAGCCAGAGAGATTAGAGAAAAGAAAGAAAGAAAAGGAATAATGAAAGAAAAGGAAACAGTTAAATTATCATTATTTGCAGATGACATGATACTCTACAAAGACCTCGAAAATTCCATCAAAAGACTTTTAGACTTAATAACTTATTTGATTCATGTAGTTGCATAAAAACTTAATACTCAAAAAACAGTAACATTCCTGTACAAAAATAAATTCATTGAGAGAGAAATTAATAGAAACTTTGATGATAGCTTCTCAAAAATTAAATACTTAGGAATAAAATTAACAAAGTAAAAGAATTTTTCACTGAAAACTATTTTACTTTGATAAAGAAGATCAAATAAGATATCAAAAAATGAAATATATCACTTGTTCTTGGGGAAGAAGAAACAATATAGTAAAAGTGGCCATACTCTCAAAAAGTTATACAGATATAGTGCAATCCTAATCAAAATACCAGTAGTATATCTTACAGAACTGGCAAAAACCATGGTAAAATTTGTTTGGAACCACACAAGACCTCAAATAGCAGAAATAATTCTGGGAAACAAAGGAAAGGCTAGAGGCATTACAATCCTTAACTTGATATTATATTACAAAGCTGTCATGATAGAATCAAAATGGTACTGGCATAAAACAGACATGAAGATGAATGGGACAAAATAGAAGATGCAGAAACCACTTCAAACATACTCAGCCACCTGATTTTTGACAAAGTATCCAAAAACCCTTCACTGAAAGAAATAAAATCTGTTTAGTACATGGTGCTTAAAAAACTCACTTTCCACATTAACATGCTGAAGATTAAAGCTAAATCAATGTCTTTCACCATGCACTAAGCTAAAATTGGAATGGATCAAATATTTAAATATAAAAACTGAAATACTAAATCTGCTAGAAGAGAGAGTAGGTAGAACTCTTCGAATGTAGAAGTAGGAACATACTTTATGAACAAAACTTCAATCACACAGGAACTATCACAAAGAGTCACCAACTGTGCTCTCACCTGATTAAAATTCTTTTGCACAGCAAAGCAAACCATCAACAGAATGAACAGAAAACCAATGGTGTGTGAAAATACATTTGCCACCTGTTCCTTGGACAAAAGACTACTACCTAGAATATATAAAGGAGTTAAAAAAAATCACCCCACTCCTGAATTTAAAGAATCTGAGATGAATAGACACTTCTCAAATGGTAAAAGTTAGCAAATAAACTTATGGAGAAAGGATCAACATCACTGATCACTAGAGTTGCAAATTAAAACAAGGCTGTGATTCCATCTCACTCCAGTAAAAGGGCTGTTATCTAAAAACAAGCCTGCTTTTTGTGGAAAAGGGAGCCATTCTCCTTGTTGGTGGGAATGTAGACTGTTATAATCACTATGGAATGCAGTGTGAGCATTCTCAAAAATGAAAACTAGAGGTTCCATTCAACCCAGATGTTCCCCTTTTTGGTATCTTCCTGAAAGAATTAAAAGCATCATACCTCTGCAAGTACACACACCCATGATTAAAGCAGCACTATTTGTAATAGTTATACCTTGGAAATTCTCCAAATGCCTGTCAAACAATGAATGGGGAAAGAATATGTGCTTCTTAATATAATCATGTAATACATAGCCATAAAGAAGTATAATCTGGAGATATTTTACGTAAACATGTACAGTTTGAGACCACACTCTTAAGTGAAATAAAGCAGGCACACATATTTAAATGTGGCATTGTTTCTCTGATATGAGAAACCAAAAGTGTAAATAAGAATAAAAATGTATAATATATACTGGAAATGAAAACAAAATGTTCAAATGAGAAAGGGAACGAGGGTGAGGAGAGAGAGGCAAGAGAAAAAGGCAAGAAGGAAAGACAATAAAAGTAAAAATAGAAACAAAGCTTCTATTGTTTCACTCGAAAGAGGGGTTGAGTGTAATGAAGGGCAAAAGAAGTAATATATGTCATGCACAGGTAAAACTTCCCTATGATGAATGTTTATCTATCTATCTATCTATCTATCTATCTATCTATCTATCTATCATACCAATAAAATTAAATGAAGATATCATAGATGAGATCAATGATATAAAGGATAAACTATAGAAACAACTTTCACAGAGAGCACATTGGTCAAGCAATGGCCGTGACTCATCCACATGGATGACACTTATTAATTATTGAAACTGGTCTATTAATCAGTTTTGAAGGTCTCTCATTGCTATTTGTTTCTCAATAAAATTAAACAAACAGACAAAGCCTTTACTGAGTTTTGGCCACTTAGCTGGTGAGTTGATGCTGTAGCTCACTTAGCATGGAAGAGTTGATGCTGTAGCTCAAGTTCAAATACAGTCTGGTGGTGGGATTCTCTTCTCCTCAGGGTGGGTGTGTGCATCCTACCTTTAGGTGTGCCAACTCACTGGACGGGGACCATCTTTGATTACAGGAATAATCTTCTCTACTCAAGTGTGCTGGTTTTAGTTTAAAAAATATATATATATCTGCAGAATATCCTGCCTTTTGCTTAACCAGCTAGCTGAGTTTTTGTATCCTTTGACCTAGTCAAATTGTCATGTGATATTATCATCACATACTTCAAATATTTTATCACCAGCTCCCTTTAAATTTATCCTTCCTATTTCAAGTAAATAAACTACCTAAGTGCCTGTTCACTCTGTCTAAAAACAAACTCTTGCTTTGGCACATAGCACACAGGATCTTGATTTTTTGGCTGGCTCATCCTGCCCTGGGAGTGGGGTTGGCACAACATATAGTACCAAGGATAGAACCACAGTCTGGTCCCTGTGCTTGTCTAAGCTTGCCTAAGCAGGAGCTTTAAACTGCTGAGCTATCTCACCAGCCCCCAGAATCTTACATTATTTAAGTTTTAAACTTTCTTGCTTGTCTTTCACCAAGTTGTTATGAAAGCAAAAGTATCCACTGGCAGCTCAATCCAGTAGAATTGAACACACAATTCCATCTGCTCTGAAGGCTTTGTTGTTTAATATATAAGGAGAAAATTTATAATCATCCTTCCAGTGATTATTCTCTGGAACTAGGTTCCCAGGAAAACTTCTCAGCATCTCAGTTGGGTAAAAACCCTTCGGTGTTTCTGTATCAACGAGGCTGCTCCCATCTGGCTCCTTCAGGGACATCATGTTAAATGTGCTTGCTCATGACTTTACTCACTTTGCCAGACCGTTAGTGGTGAGCCAGAGCTCTCTTTCTTGGCATGGGACTAATGTTGCCCCAGTATCTGGGCACTGGCACAAACAGGAGCAGTGCTAGCACTTCACCACAAATAAGTCAGTCTTAGGTTGAAGTTCATTCACTCCTCCGTTTCTAAAAGGCTTGTCATCACTGTCATAGACTACGTAGGACCTAAAGTCAAAGTCGGTGTGCCATATAGATTTCCATGATTAATAATTTAAACCCAGCCTAGACTAAAGTGGTGCATAAATTCTATTTGGAAATTATCTCACCTAAACATTGAAATAACACAAAGACATATTATAGGTCATAGCAAATATAGATAAAAGACAAGTTGGCATTCTCATAAGTAAAATTGTTGTAATCAAAGTGAATACATAACTTAAATATGTACATAACAGAATTACTATACTTTGTCAATACTCTTTTTAAATATTTTGTTAACATATAAAATGTACATATTAATGGGATCCTGTGTGATATTTCAGCAACCCGAGTGGATGCAACAAGCATGTCAGTGAAAATATCCTTCCCAACCATTTCTCTCTGTGGAATCTTTGAGCCTCTCTCTTCCAGAACTTTATATAATACATAATAAGTTATGGTGAATCATAATTGCATCATGCTAGCACTTATTGCTTCTGTTTTGCAGATTATTATTCAAACTTGCTTTACCCCTTCACTGTCCTTTTTCCCAGCCTTCAGTAATCATTGTTCACCTGCAACATTTTTACGTTTGAGAAACAATGTGTGGTACGATTTTTTCTGTCCTTGACCTATTTCACTTAACACAATATCCTCCAGCTTCATCTATTTGACTGAAAGTGATAGGCTTCCATTTTTTTAAGACTGAATAATATTTTATTATGTAAATGCAGCATGCTGTTATTCATTTATCTATTCACATATGTGAATTCTGTATCTTAGTTCATTTTTTATTCATTTTAATGAGAAAAAAGATAAAATAATTCAGTTGTTATGAAAATTTTAAAAATACTTTTCTCACAGAGAAATACATCCACTGCACCTAACTATTTTTAGTACTATTCATCTTAAATATTTAAAATAAAGTATAACAAATATAGCTTATTTCAAATAACCAAAATTAATTAAACACAGAAAGCAAACAAGGAATACCTGAAATTAGAGGTTTTTCTGTTTTTATATGTTCATTTCTCTAAAACTATTTTTTTAAACAAGGAAATATAGCTTGGGTTTCCATGTTTTTCATCCTCCACAGAGTATAACACTTGTTCAGATTTCTCGTGGTAGTAATTTCCCTGTAAAAACCTTACAGGAGTGGGTATATTCAATGGCACAGTTGGCAGGACCAGATTCATAACCATATTTGATTTCTCATGCACAGAAATGACCTCCATCCTTTACCTGTTGATTTAATCTTCATAACAAGGCCAAGACAAAGAGAGCACATGTTTGAGTCCAGTCTTGGCAATTTAAATTTAATTTTAAAATTTTATTTTAAAATTTGAGACTATCAAATTTTAAAATAATTTTAAAAATAAATGAACAATACTATTGGTCAGTGTCTCTTTGGGAGCAAGCTGTAATTCCGAACGCATACAAATTGATTGTAAAATAGAGTGGAAATGTGCTTGGCATTTTTACCCTGATATATAAGGGAGACTACCCCAAATTCTCCATGGTGATCATGAAATATTGAAGAATGGCAAGACTTCTTTTATAATCCCAAGAGAAGAGAAACATTTTATTATGAGAGTCAGCATAATTTACATTGGTTTTTTTATACGTGGTCACTATTAAAAGCTTACTGGGCCCAGGGAGATAGCTCAGTAGAATAAGCTCTTGCCTGGCAGGTGCAGGGTCCAGGGTCCTGAGTACAATCTCCGGTACAGGAAAATAAAAAAAGAAAGAAAATAAAAAAGAAAAAGAAAAGAAAAGCTTGTAGGGCTGGAAATGTAGCTAGTGGCACAAATGCTTGCCTGAAAAGCAAAAGAGAATCAAATTCTTGATCTTGATTCTCACAAAAAAATTATATATATATATTTCCTGAAAACTTTGCCGTGTGAAAGAATTTAAATAGGAATTAGGAAATAAATTATTTCCTGGGCACCAATGTTTGTAAGATCTGTGCTGACACAGTCAGGAATAGGAGTCCTTACACCATCTTATATGTGTTAAAATCACAACTCATAGAATTCACCAAAAGCTGGCTATATCTGCAACCAGGAAGTCATCAGAAAACCAGGTGGATGATGGCCATAACCATGTTGGACCAGAAGGAAACTAAGAGAAAACAATTGACATGTGCAAGGTAAGCCCCACAGTAGACTACATTACACTTGAACTTCCTTTGAACCCAATATCCACCAGAAGAAATAACTCTGATATAAGATTAAATAATGAATTTGCTCAAAATTATCATGGTCTCAAAAGGGGCTTAAACGTGTAAGGTGCATAGAAAGAAGTTTGAGTTATACGCTCTTCTTTCACATAATATAATTTATAAAAATTGAGACTCATGGAGTTTAAATCACTTACAGAAAGTAGTGAAAATGCATAATTCTTCACAACTTCATTTTAACATCTGTACTTTTATTCTTATGTATTTTGCAAAACTTTTTGAAATGATATGTGGTCAAGCTGAGTCTGAAAAGTTTGAGTGGGCTGTTCATTTTAAGAATGTTTAAACAAATAGGCCCTTGAATGTGCATGTTGAGAGTCCCCTTTTTTCTCTACCATTCTTCCTTTTTTGTCTATAATGTTTTGCTCTTTCATACAACACTTATATGCTTGCAAATATTTCTTAATCTATCAGTTATTGCCATTTTCTTTCTCTCTGCCACATGTACAAATGCTTTCCCCTCATTTAACTTACTTACCATTAATTCCTTGTCTTATTCCTTTTAATGAACCTCAATTTTGTTTTTTTAATGACCCTCAAATTTGAATACATGTTGTAAATTTAAGATATGATCTTTTGTATTTCATTAACATCCACAATGTAATACACACAAAAAGCTACATGCTTTGCCCAGAATGTAAGTGTAGAGAAATCACTGTCTCTGGCATTCAAAAAGTAAATCAAAAAACAAAACAAAAGAAACTCCAGAATGTGGTAAGCTTTTCAAAAGAAGGAAATAATTTATATTTGATGAACTGATATTTATCAATTTACAGACTAACAGCTGAGCTTCTAACTACCTAGATGTTTAATGAGTTCATTAATTTGAGTGTTTTGTCCAGCTACAATTCTGTAAGAAAAATCAACAGCACAATTTTAGGATTCATTACTAACAATTGAAATATGCCAAAATTCTCTTTGATATTACCATACTTAGTTTTGTATTTCTGGAAAAATATTAGTAACGGAAGAATTCTTCTGAGTAGGCAGTGGTCCACTTGAGACCTACACTATTTGGCATGGATATGTAACCAAGGGTTATTGGATAGTAAAGATATCTCTTTAGAATGTTGACAGAAAACATATGTTTTATTTAAATGAAATATATTTTCATGCTTTAATTCTTCAGATTCTAAAAGTATTCTTTAACTCATTCTCTTTTGTAAACTGAAGTTTTAGTGTCTTCCTTGTAAATAAAGTAATACTGTCAAGGCTGTGCATTTTACAAAGGTAATAAGTCATTGAGCTTATTAAAAATAGTAAATGTAAGAAAAATTAAGTGTGCATATGATACAAATTTTATGTACAACTTTTGTACTTAATGAGGTGTCAGCTAATTAAGATGTCTTAAAGTGTAACTGTGAGCTAAAGGTAAAAAATTCCTGAAACAAACAACAAAACAAACAGCAGGACAGTGGGTAATTAGGAAAGACTATATTTAACTTGATAGGCATTTATATGCATAAATTTTCTCATTATAACACATTTTTAATATTTCAGTGTTGAAGAATAAATTAACTTAAAAATGGAAAGTTTTGCAAAAATGCCCTAAAATTATGAAGGTCACTTTGCTTAATATTTTGGTTCCTTATTGTAATTTATATGAATCTAGTTAATCTTAAAAATTCAGAGATTTCTATTTTCTTATTTGCAAAATCACTAACTTTCTTGGAACAATTAAGTCCTTTTCTCCTAAAAATTAATTAAAAGAGAAAAGAATCACTTGTCACTGTCATTGCTTTCAGATTTACCTCGCTGGAAAATTGTATGCACCCTCATCAAGCCTATTAACATGATTGTTATGGTTTGTGTCTAGCTGTCCCCCAAAGCCTCATGCAGTCATGGGGCACACTTCTGGAGTTTGTGATTACCTCATGATCGAGTGTGATTGTGGGTGTGTGTGCTACACCCAGCCTGGGACAGGTGGCCTGAAGGCAATGTAAGGGAGATGGACTTGCTCTCTGCTGCCATTGCTGTTGTTGCTTCTCCCTTTTACGCTTGCTGTTATGCTGTCTTCTGCTTTCATGAACTGCTGCCCACTGACTTGTGCCACCTGCCTTGGAGCCAGCTGAGTATGGACTGAAACCTCCATTAACTGTGAGCTCAATAAACCTTTCCTTCCTTCATTTTAGGTGTTGGGTATGTGTCCCAGCAATGAGAGAAGAGTAACTGAGACAATGATGTATCATTTTTCATCCAAGAAATTTGATTTTTTCATCTAAAAGTGATACATTATTTACATATAAAGTTCATTAAATGATAAGCTTTGAAATATATTTAAGTTATTATTCACAAAAGTGTGTGGCGTTATTTGCTACAATCATAAATTTTGGTATTACTATGGATTATGAGGCTAGCTATTAATGCACTAGGTTGTGTGAATTATTAGAAAATTGATAAGGGAAAACATCCCTTATATCTTTCACAAGTTTTTATTATTGTGTTTATTTATGTGCGTGCTTATGTATTGTATCTTCCTAGGGTTAAAAAAATATTATGTGTCACATTTTCACAAAATAATATCAGTTATTTCTTGATTTTTTTTTTACTCTGAATTATGGTTGTCTTCTTTACAAGCTCATGAATCTTATTTTATTTTCACACAAGGGGTAACCCGTTAATTAACATTGTATTCAAATTACTGTCTTAAGATGCTTTTACATTGAGAATGAAAACACACCACTGGGTGGGAAAGGTAATTGTCTTTGATCATAGAAGACTCAATAGTTACTGCTCCTGTTTTCCTCCTGGTGGGCAAATATACATGGCAAGCCATGTCATACTCAAAAAGTGACAGATGGCTGAGGGAACATATTTGTTTTTTTGAGACAGGGTCTTTCTATGTAATTAGGAACAGAATTTTGAAAGTAACATAGATTCACTCATTAAGGCCATCAGAATGAAATTATCTGAGATTTTCATTGGCGAAGGCCTGGGCTTTCCTATGTAACCCTTCGATTGAGACTGTCCAGGTTTACCTCTGGGCTTTCTCTGTATTTTCCTAGCACTGTTCCTCATGAACCCAGTATTCTGGAAAAGCCAAAAACTTGAATTGGTGGCATGTAAACTTGAAAGGTTTAGAAATTTCTGTGGCACAGTACTGCCCCTGATTAAGAGCACAAAGCTTGAGTTAGATGCTCTGAGTTTATTGACTAGCCTTGACATTTCTAAGGTGTTTGACACAGTACTAAACCCTTCTGAATCTTATGTTCTTTTAATGTACTTAGACTGATATTAATATAAGTCTCATTAAGTTAACTTTCATTGACCAGAGATCATGATTAAATTAGCAAAAGGCTTTAGTGCAGTGGAAGAATTTAAGGTCCAATTGTTTACTGTTTCTGAAAATCTATTTTCCTCTATCTAAAGCCAGTTATGTTTTAACAATGCAACCTATTTATCATATAGATGTCTTTTTATCAAACACAGATATCAAACCTTAGAGACATCTGTATGAGTGTTTGTGCACATATGTAAGGGTTATACATCAATAGCTTTTCCTGGTGAAAGGTCTTACTGACAAATACAATTTTTAATCTTTGGGCTGGCCAGATAGCCCAGTGGACTAATTCGCCTGTTTAGGGAAATGCAGGGACTAGGGTTTGATCCCTGGCACACCGTGCATGCCTCACCCACTGTGGCATGATGAGATGCAACAGAGACTGGGTGTGGTGGCGTGCACCTATAATCCTAGTGCTTGGGAGGCTGAAAACAGGAGGATCATTATGAGTCCAGCCTGTGTAGTGAGACCCAGTAGACTGTAGACCCTCTACTAAATGTTTTAAAAAACTAAACTTTTTGCACATCTGTTAATCTTATTATTGACATAAATTGTATCAGTTCTTTTTCATTAATAAATGAGGGAAAAAATTGTTGAACTATTTTGATACTTTTAAGAATGAAAATTATCACTCATCTTCATATGTATATATAACAATTGAACATCTAGATACTATTATATATATTACATATTATGCAGAATATCAATATAATTATTTTTCACTATTATTTTAGAATAGGAATTCCACAATTTGGAAAAGTAGAAGTATTTGAATGTGTACAACAGTACACACTTTTTATAACTGCCCCATTTACCAGAAATTAAAAATCATAATTTAAATCCCATTGCATATAGCACATACCAATCATTAGCATCACATTAAAGATATATCTGTATATATATATGAAAGTAAACATATAAATGTGTGTATATATACACAAAAAATTTTAAGGTAATAACATGTAAAGATCATGATTGTATTTGACATGTGTTATATAATACAATGCAGACTATAAACTTTCCATAAAGAATAACTTTTGCTTTAATTTTTTTTTTCAGAACTGGGGATTGAACTGAGGCCCTTGAGCTTGCCAGGCAAGCTCTTATTCTACTGAGCTATATCCCAAGCCTCTTAAATACCTTTATGGGGCCAGGGATATAGCTCAATCCCTGGTACCAAAAATAAATACATAAATAAATAATAAATAAAATAAATATCTTTAAGTAGCATTTTGAACCTTGTGTTTTATATATAAAGCTGAAATGAAGTACATGCCTATCAGAGGATAGCACCAATCTCAAAAATAAAAATAGTCCCTTTCTATGTACACTCTCTATATAATTATTTCCATATATATATATATATATAGTCATTTTAGACATCAACAATTTGTCATATCACTAATTTTTTAAATTTATTTTAATCACTTTTGTAATAGACTAGAGTAAAAAACAATCAAGACCCTATAAACTGTAAATTCCAATATATATAACTAATGCATTTAGATATGAACAAATCAAAGTATCCACCATTTGAACATATTGATAAATAATAGATTTACTACAAAAGGCTGCATAAATTGGAAGACTTACTAAGGAAATCCCAAGTCTTCAGGGCTGGTTGTCAGCAGAAATCATGAATAACCAAGCGTCCGTGAAGGAAGCCTTAGCCAGGAAGGTGTCCTGCGGAGGCCCGAGCCTGTGGCGTTCACTTGACAGTTAACGGCCAGAGAGTCAGACTCACTGAAGAAGAGTGTGGAGCAAGCCAGAGCCACGGCAGGTCTGTCTGCTGCTTGACACTCAGGAGATAATCAGCATACATCAGGTCCCAGAATGGGCAAAGATGCCAGCTTCGCTTATACATGACTGCCTCTTTCTTTCTTTCTTTCTTTCTTTCTTTCTTTCTTTCTTTCTTTCTTTC
>NDGN011419935.1:0-16935 GCA_002564285.1 Tympanoctomys barrerae
AGGAAGGAAGGAAGGAAGGAAGGAAGGAAGGAAGGAAGGAAGGAAGGAAGGAAGAGAGGGAGAAAAGAAGTGAGGGAGGGAAGGAGGGGAGGGAGGGAAGGAAGAGAAGGAAAAGAAAGAAGACAGTGAGGGAGAAGGGAGGGAAAAAGGAGAGAGGAGGTAACTTGAAGGAGTAGCACGATGATATCTCAAGCTTCTCATTCTATCCTGCTCAGGATATGAGTTGTCCCTTGATCTAACTAGCCTTTTAATAGCTGTATTGGTTGCACAATCCAATGTCACATGATCAAAGTAGTAGTGTTCAGGTAACATTTCCTTTAGTTTTTTTTTATTTATTTTTTAAAGAGTACAAATTAGAATTAAAACAAAAAATTATAAGTGATACAGCATTCCACTTAACCAAGTAATATGAATTTCACAGTATTTGTTGTAATACATAGTATTGTCTTCCAACCAGTTATTCATATTACCAGATATATGCATGTAAAATTGGAAGAAGAAAGAAATGTATAAGAAATTAAGAAGACAAAAAGGAGAAACAATTGAAAAAAGAAGAAACAAATTAAAGCATTAACTGCTTCTTTCCATAGACCAACATAAATGCACAGTATAGTTATCCAAACCATCCTGCTTACATGCATAGATAAATCTCTTTCCCCCACTCCCCTTCCTGTCTTTCTCCTCAACTCAGTAACTCTTTCCTTTTGAATAAGTGCATTTCCTTTTCCCAGTATCTATTGTGCTCTTCAGATTTCATTTTTCTCTTTCAGGTTCTCATATTAAAGGGAAAATATGATATTTACACATGTAAGTCTGATTTATTTCACTTAAGAATATGTTCTCTAGTTGCATGCATTGACCAACAAAAGACTCAAATTTATTCTGCTTTATAGCTGAATAGCACTCCATTGTGTGGGGAAAAAAACACATCTTCTTTATCCATTCTACAGTTCATGGACATCTGGGTTGTCTCCAGGACTTAGCTATGACAATTTGCACTGCTATAAACATGGGTGCATGTATGTCGCTGTAGTATGAAGTTTTCACTTCTGGAAAATGGTCCCAAAGCACAAGAGTAGTGATGTCAGCAACTCAGAACAAAGAGAAACTGTATTGGACTTCTTTTTAAGTGAAAAAGCAACAGCATCCAAGATTACCAGAGGTATAAATATGTAGGAGAAAACTGTATATGTATGTAGGGTTTGGTGCTACTTGTAGGCTGAGGCACTCACTGAGGGTCTTGGAACACATCCTCTGTGGGTAAGGATGTGCGCTGTGTTCAGCCTGCTAACTGGCCTAGTTGGCAGATGAGTCCCTCTCCCACGTAGCTGCCCACATCCTCTCCAACACTTGCAGCCCAGTGGGGGGCTTTACCCTCAGAGGCTATCCCTCCCAACAGACTCTACCCCACCACAACCATAACTATAAACAAACACAGCATTCAGAGCCACTCATGTGATGCAACAACAGAGACACAATAGGCTCAGCCTACTCTGTGCAGGTGCTTAGAGGAAGGAGGGACTTACCCACATCACGCATGGAGATGCTGCCATTTTTCTTCCTGACTTTTCTCACTCCCAAAGGGCTATATTTAATTCATGATGCTGGAGCTCACACCATTGCCAGATATATTTCCGTGATGATTAAACATTAAACACACCAGCATTTCAAAGCATTTGAAACAACTCAGAACTAATGAAGGACTAATTGCTTCACTCTGTGTATTCAAATAGTGATGTTATTTTTAAAAAATGCATTCTTATGTCAACTGTTGCATCAATTAATTGCAAATTTTCCAACAGTTAGCTGTAGTGTGATTAAAGCATATGAAAATAATCTTTTAATTAGCTTTCATTTTGAAACAAATAGACAATTAAACCAAAGAAGTAAGTGTGAAAATTCTGTTGGTCTGCTTTTTTCGGGGGGCGTGGGGGGGGACACTTGTACAAATAATGACCACATTGTTGGAAATTGTTTCATTGCCTAGCCTAATGTTGCAGTCACTTCGCATTTTTCCCTTTGTATCCCTTTTATTCCTTAAAATCCTGTCCCCCTACTGTTTTCCCCAGAAGTTTAAAATATGTAACTAGAGGAATAATAGCCTTTTTCAAGAATGTCTTTTTGAGCAGAGCTATTCAAAGTACTGGCCAATTCTTGTTAAAAATATCATCATATGTGTCTGGTGCTTTAAAAGAGGCAAAAAAATTATTTGGGGCCACTGAATCATTAATTCTTACACAGACACATACACACACACACACACACACACACACACACACCATGCAGTGCTAGGACTAGTGTGAAAGCAAAGGAACTCACAGCAAAGACATAAGGAGGATGCATGTGCAGTGGTAGGCCCACACCTGCACGTCCCACACGGTGTGTGCCTGCTTCCCATGTTGTGCCATATGGGTACCTCACTTACCTCACTCCAGGCCAGCCTGACTGTGCAGAATTGTACACAAGATGCCTACAGTATTTCTAGTGCTGGTCTAAAACAAGTAGACCAGTTGACCATAAGAAAGAGACTGGAGAGTCTACTCGTTCTTAGCCCTTTTATGTTACATGCAAGGAGTCCAGGCCCCAGACAAGGGGAAAGGACATGCTCCATCTGGTATGGAAAAAAAAAAAAGATGGAGATGGAAGGGTTGTGGCCTTCATCCATTCTGTTGCACAGTATTTGTATTATTTCGGGTATTCAGAATGATTTAGATATTTCTAATTAACGAATGTCACCATAGGATCAGACAAATAGGCATGCATGAAAGATCATCAAGTGAGAAGTAGTGCCAGGTAAGGAACACTCTGAAGAGTAAAGTAAGAGAGCTGAACAAGAAGAAAATCAAGAACACTAAGATAGCACAGTGTGTCAACCTGTTATGAGGCAGGAATGCTGATGCATCAGATGGGTAACCTGGCAGCAGCCAATCAGCGGCAAGGAGAACTAAAATAGCACTTTCTGATTGGCAAGCAGACCTCATGCCCTCCTCACCAATTTTCTGAGGATATTAGTGGTTTCCATGAAATTATGGGATTTCCATGAACAATTGTTAGGTCCTAAGAAAAAATACTCAAATGACTGAGGCTG
The DNA here is from genome assembly GCA_002564285.1 of Tympanoctomys barrerae. Taxonomy (NCBI): domain Eukaryota; kingdom Metazoa; phylum Chordata; class Mammalia; order Rodentia; family Octodontidae; genus Tympanoctomys; species Tympanoctomys barrerae. The sequence continues at coordinate 3,089 of NDGN011419935.1, forward strand.
CAATATATCACATATTCTATAATGTGAATGTGTTGTACAATGGCTGACTGGAGTGAACCATGATAATAACCTTAGGTACCATTTGACAAGCCAGGTACTACATGCCAGGCACTGTGAAAATGTCTTTTCAGTGTTCTATCATTCCATTGGTACAGACACTGTGGGTTAGATATGGCAGCTTTCATCTTATATGTAAGGAAACAAGCTAAAGGCACCAACGTAAGTTGCCCCGGTTCACACAGGTAAGTGGCAAGGGCCAGGAGTTGAAGCCTGTCATAGCCACATGTTCAAGCTCTTAGCTATTGGCTTAATAAAAGGAAGAAAATAGAGCTTATATTGGGAAACATAACAAGGGTTATCAGGATTCTTAGGGAAAACTCTATAGATCCTAAATCCATCACACAATTCTCTCAGCTACCATCACAAACTCAATTAATGTTGCCTCATAGCAGCATCAGCAGCAAGAATAGTACTGTAATCTCCTCATGCTGGAAACCAAGCATAATATGTGAAAAAATCAATTTCCACATCATGGCTTAGTTGTGTCTAAATGTTTTCTATTCATGAGACTAGAACTGTGGACTCTAACAGTATCAGTGAATCTATAGATTGGATGGAGAACTTTGTCAGTATAATCCAACCTCCCTGAAACCCCCTGGCACAGATGGCACAGTCTTAATCAGCCCATTTAGTTCATCAGAAAATATTTTCCCTATATTGAATTGAAATCTGCCATTTAAGGGCCCTGGAGTCACAGACACCCAGCACTCCTGGACCAGCCCTCAAAATGTCTCTTTTCTAAAGTACATCTAGTCTTCCACCCATTTTCTGCAGGACACTCTTTCTATATGCCTTACCAACTCGCCAATCCTTCCTGTAACCTCTGGGATTTCAATGGATTGGGGTAATCTCTAGTGCCATTACCATAACTGTCCTTAAAAGAAGCAATTAACTTCTCTAAACTTTAGTTTCCTCTTCTATAAGCTAAAAAACTGAGCAGCTACCTATATAGGATTGCTACGTTAAATGAAATGAATGGGAGGAAATATATAAGCACATTACCTGCCCTCTGAGTTCTCAACAAACACTAACCTCCATCATGACTGTGGTCATTTCAGAGAGGCCTAAGAAGCAGAGTGACAGAGATTGAGGAGGACCCAGAAAGCCAACTTGAAAGAACCCAGGTGGTGGGGTCAGGTCCACTTTCCCTATAGGGACCTAGGGAGTAAATACTTGTATCAAATGGAGCCCCCATGGGACCCTCCACCTCTAACATTTCTGCAGCTCTATTCAAATATCATTTGGATTCTGCTAAATCATTGCCAGAATGTGTTATCACAAATCACTCTGCGACTTGACAGAATTCATTGAAATGTGATCTCAAATCATAAATTTTAAAAGTGGAGCATTTGCAATGGCACATTCATTTACACCATTCCATTTCATTCTTTCAACTGCTAAGACATTCAAAGCTCTCAGTAGGAAGTGTTGGCCACCGCAGAAGGAAGGCACTGAGTTATGACAAGTCCTTTGCAGTCTTCCCTGCAAAATCAAGAGTGAGCCTGGGCTACTGCTGTGGTAATTTACAAAAGAAGGGACCAGGTAAAATACACGAGGGATTTCAAAGCATTCCAAACATGAAGAGTGAATTGCAAAGACCCCAAGATAACAACTTCTCTTCTGCATCAAGCAAGTACATGCATTGAAAGGTGAGTTGATTTGGGAGTGCCATAGTCTGAATAGTTGTGCCACCATAAAATTCCCATGTTGAAATACATACCCCAAATTGACGATATTAGGAGGTAAGGTCTTTGTGATATGATTAGGTCACAGCGATGGAGGCTTCATGGATGAGATTAGTGCCTTTAGGGAAGGAAGGCCTGAAAGACACTTCTCTCTTCTTTTGTCATTTAATCTCTGTGCAAAAGGATAACTGTCTATGAAGAAGCTGACCTTTCTTGAACACTGATCTTGGACTTTCCAGCATCCAGAAATGACAGAAATAACTTTTCTGTTTATCAGGTACCCAGTCCAAAACACTCTATAGACCCAATAAGGCAGGGAATGTTTGATTCATCCTTGTCTCTTCTTCCTTCCCCCCAGTTCCTTAGTTTTCTTGCTGGGATTAAAAACTCTAATCCTTGCAGACTGGCAAGCAGCAAATTCTGATGATAATGTAAGAGGCGCATTCAACTTGGTGTGTGCCATACTGGCCACAGTATCCCTCTTCCTTTCTTTGGTTAGGTGTTTCTCCATTCGTTCCTCATTACCTTCAAGATTACTGGTTAGTCTAAGGGACAGTGAGCAGTTTGTAGTTTATTGCACACACAAGAGAAATCCTTGAAAGAATGGGAGAAATCAGCAGAAAAGGAGATAGAGGAATCTGGTGGTTGTAGTTTGTACATCTAGGTTGACATTTACATAAATGGGGAAGACAGGTAATTAATGATATGCATGGATAATGCAGAAGTTTGATCACAAAATGTCACATTCTAAGAATGAATTAGTCAAATAAATAAAAATATTCAAAACATACCTAGAAATAGAAGATCTGGGTATAAAGCTGTTGTGGTCATGAGGATGTGAAAACCATAAAGGCCAAGAAGAGGAGGGTTTGCGTGCAGAGATGAGGGTGGCCTTCCCAATGCCAACAGAAAGCAGAAGAGGAATGTGTTGCAATTAGCTACACGGAGCTATACAGTGACCTTACAAGTGTAGTCCCAATAGGTCACACAAGGAAGAGGCCTCGTAGTGGCTGAGAAGGCAGAGAGTTAAGACCACAAAGACATATTTTGAGACAATAGTAGATTAGACAGTAATTAAAGGTGAATATGGTGTCCAGGACTCAAGGTTGAGTTTTTCTTTATTTTTTTAATATGAAAAGCATTGAGTCATATTTGTATGTTGAAAAGATGATCTGTTTGGAAAAAATGATGCAATTTCTAAAGCAAATACTTAAGTAGAAAATACACTGTTTATTGGTGGAAAAAATATTATTTTTATTTATTTATTTATTAACTCACTCATTGAACAAATACTTTTCGAATGTCCATCATGTACAAGAGATGCCTATATGGGCTACAGAGAGATTATACACATTGTTTTGAGCCGCCTCGACAAATGCTAGAAATTCCTTCCTCAGACTTCAAGCTGGAGGAAATGTTAAAGTATTCTGCCACTACACTGATTGTCAGCATCTAGAAAGCATTTGTCTATGGCAAAAGTTCTTAGAAGTTGGAGGGAGCAAAGAGAGCTCCTTTTAAAAATTATAGCCACCATAGAAAATGGTGGCCACTGTTCCCACTTCCTGCCTCTTCCCCATCCTCTTTAACAAACAGAATATACACCCTCAGGTATTTGTGGTGTGTGGCTTGTCCTCAGCCATTCCACATGGAAACAATTCCAGAGAGCACTGTTGCTAACACTTTCCTGTTTCGATCTCTGTTCATACCTATTTAGCCAAATTGCAGAAAGGAGTCGCTATTGCCCATCCTTACCACCTAATGTGGAGGACCCAGCCATGCTACAACCCAAAAAGTTACGCCACCCATATCCTTCTTTTCATGATCACAGTGCATTCTGGGAGCAATTGTCTACAATAAGATAGGGATGAGAGGAAATGATTGCAGTGAAGAGAGTTGATGTCTCAGTTACTCTTCTCTCATTGCTGGGACAAATACCCGACTGTTCTGGTTTATCACCAGGTGTCTGCTCAAAGCTTTATGCAGTCATGAGGTGGACTTCTAGAGTGTGTGATTGATTCATCATCCACTGGGATTATGGGTGATCCAAGGCTGGAATTATGGGTCTGAGTACTGCTGGGCTTATGGGTATGAGTGCTACACACAGCCTGAGGTGGATAGCCTGAGTGCAATTTAGGAAGACAGACTTCTTCTCTATTGCCATTGTTGCTGTTACTCCTCCATTTTGCTTTCTGCTTTTTGCTGCCACCGTGAACTGCTGCCCTCTGCCATGTGCCAGTCTTCCTTGTAATCAGCTGAGTATGGACTGAAACCTCCAGTAACTGTGAACTAAATAAACTTTTCCTCCCTTCATTTTGGGCATAAAAATATTTGTCCCAGCAACAAGAGAAGAGTAATGAGATACCCAACACTGAAAATTAAGGAACGAAAGGTTTATTTAGCTCAAAGTTACTGGAGGTTTCAGTCCATACTCAGCTGGCTCCAAGGCAGAGCCACACATGGTAGAGAGCAACTACTCATGCTGGTAACAAAGAGGAGAGAGCAAAGAGAGTGGCCGTGGTTCAGGCAGCCAGCCGGCCTCTCTCCCCTCCTTACATTGCAATGCAAAAGTATCTGCCCCGGGGCACTCACACCCATAATCCCAGCATTGGACCAAGAGTCAATGATACACTCCTGAAGCCAACCCATAACTGTATGAGACTTTGAAGGGACAACTAGACACAAACCATAACAGCTGAGGTGGCAGAATAGCACCATGTATGTACTGCTCAGGGCACTGCATGTAAATGGAATGAAGAGGCACTGTCTTCTTTGGCACTCACATCTAACCTCAGCAGTGGGGCCGCTGACCATGTGCCTTTGTTCCCAGTTTATCATCTTTGCACTCATACCTGGTAGAATTCTTCCAGAACTCTGGGAAATAGTTGTGTTTTTCCCTTGAAAAACTAGGAGAGTTTTGTTTTTAATCATACTTCACCCTCTTGTCTTCAAGTTTATATTAGTGATGACTTATTTGATGCTTTTAAGTATGAGAAAAAATTTTAAGAATTCTTCTTATGTTCTTATGTACCACTTTATCTCCAGAAAGAGAGCACAAGTTCTTTGAGGCAAGAGGCAATATATTGTTCTAGAAACAATAATACAGTCATGAATCACATAGTGACATCGCAGTCAATAACAAACTGAATATGCGATTTCGGTCCCATCAGATTATGTCACCTGGTGACACTGTAGCCATCTTACTTTGTGTAAGTCTGCTCTATAATGCTTGCATGACAATGAATCAGATAATGACTGTGCTTCCCAAAATGCATCCACAAGAAGCTTAGAATATTTCAGAACAATAGCTACTCATTAAATAGAGACTAATTAGGAAACAGCCAAGATGGAATAAGATGGGTTGGATGGGAATCAAATAATGATGGGATCAGGGAACTGAAGGCTTTTCACTGCTGGATCCTACTTTTAAACCAAATTTGCTCCATCCTTCATTCCTCCATGGAAGCAGCAAGAGAATGCCCATGTCTAGTGTGCAGCCCTTACTATTCTCATTATAGTGCATGTCTGTGGGTTGTTCCTGCCACTGTTGCTCTGACCCTTCTCTAGCATCTGTCCTGTCTTTGCTTCTCTTCATTGTTTTGCCTGGTTTCCACCTCCATTATGCATCTTGCTGGTGTGAGCTCAACACTCTGAGTCTGTTACAGCTCTCACTCATCCTCTAGTTTGTCTCACTCTGGATTAGTTAGCTTATCCTGAGACCACAGATAGACCCTGCCCAATCAGTAGCTGTTCTACTAGCCCTTGACAAGGGACCAGAAAAATGGAGGGTAAATGTAAGAAGATGGCATAAACAGGATTATAATATCAACTCACCTATAAAGCAGAAATTACAAAGATTCATGGACCCTGGAGATTGCTGAATCGTGCCAAGTACATTTATAAGAGAGTATATCAGCCACAACCCCTTACTGCAGGAACATTCTCTGGGAACTAATGGCATCAGCTGATGTGAATGCACACGGATGTGCTCTGCTCACAAGCAGAACAAAGTCATTGAGCCTTTTTATCCAAGGCCCACTTGTCATACAAAGACATTTATTCAATGCTACTTACCAAGCGCCTCTTACTGTGATAGGTTCTAAGGATACCATGGTAATCCACAACACAGAATCGGTGCAATCCCTTATCAAAAGCATCTCCTGGATGGGCTGAGTGACTAGACACTAACTGAGCAATATGCGAGAAATTCTAAGGTAATGCCTTTAGTAAGCACCAAGAGTGAACACAGAGCACTATGGGAGTGAACGCTATGGAAACTGACCTCATCTGAGGATCGGAAAAGATTTATATAAGGAAGGAAATAGTTTTTAAGTCTGAAGAATGGTTGGCACTAAGGATTGGGGCTAGAAAAACAGGTCAATGTGAGAAGATCTGGGTTTCGGGATGGGTACTCAGCTGTAGGTTTTGTCAAAAAAGGAAGGAGAAAAATTGAGTGGGGGTCTCATGGAGTGTGATGAACGTGGGTTTGGGGCAGGAGAGCTGTTGCGGAGATGGAGCACATAGGACACACAGGAGATGTCTGGGAGGCAAAATCTGCAGAACTTGGCATGGGCCAGCATGTCATGTGTGTGGAGCACCACAGTGTCTGGCCTCAGCATTCATGCCAAGCTCACCTGTGCAAGTTACATGAAAGCCAACAAAAACAGGCTTCACAAAGCCAGGTTTGATCAAAAAGGTGGGCTGTGGTCACCCGCTCATCGGAACATTGAAAAGCATACCTACGCTGCCCTTTTTAGAATTTTCTGTTGTGGACATAATGCTGAGCTTTACAGCTTCAGATAGGCTTTCTCTTTGGTTCTGTTTTGGAATCTGTTTGATGCGAAGCTTTTCTAACAGACCGTAGAAAAAGAACTACTGGATGTCTTATGAAATGGAAATTCACAAACACGTTTTTCCTTCAATCTTGTTAAAAACCCACTTCAGAATATTTAAACCAGTTCCAGTTTTCAACTAACATGCTCTGTGACCTGAGGCCATTTTCTTACCCTCTCCGTGCTTACCTGTCTGTTTGGGGACTGCTGAATTAGGCAATCTGAAAAACAAATCCCAGCACTGAAATCTTTTACCTAAGTGACTCCACCTATACATGTAAGAATGTGTCCGACAATTGCAGGTGATTTAATTGCTACTTAAAATTATGTATTGCATTCCACCTTTTAATTCAAAAATTTCTTTCAAACAAAATACAATATAATTTATCATCAATTTTGGCACAATTTTGCTCTAATGAAAAGTGTTCTAAGCAACAGCAACACTTTTATAACAGTTACATTTTCCTAATGGGCAAGCAGGCAAAGAGAAACATCAAAATATGTTCCGAGTCTGCAAACCCCAGGTTTCACGCCTTTTAAACACGCCTGTTTGTTCCCAATAAAATTAGCTACAGGTTAACCCGCACAGTCGGGCTCCATGGATGATTTTTCAGAGTAGTCCCAATTTATATCTTCAGCCACCCTAGTGCAGCACACCTGATTGCCTTGTCTGCCACATCCTGCAAAGGAACATCTGCTCTTAATGCTTCAAAGCTGCTTCCAGGAATATGCTTCTGCTCCATGCGCAGAACTGTAGAATAAAGGCCCCTCTTGCACCCCTGCTGCCAATACCCTACTTTAGATTCCTCATCATCATCCATCGCATGGACAGCAACAAGAGCAGAGAAACTCAACTTGTCTACCTGACCCCAGTTGGTCCGTCCCGTTATTCTACTTTCTGGAGCAGTTTCAAGGATTTTTTTTTTTTTTATTATTACAGGTGAGTCTGTGTTCTCATTCCCTTTCTCCAAAACCTCTCTGCTGCTCAGGATAAATTCCAAGCCCCTGGGCATGACATTGAAGCACTGTAGGTCCTTTCCAGTCTTACTTATCCAGCTCTAGCCCCAAATGTTCACGTTCTCTCCTTTTCCCTCCCTCCCTTAGTATATACATGTTCATTCATTCAACAAATATTTGAGCACCTTATGTAAGATTAAACAGGAATTGCTTATTCCATTCTTTGTCCTCAAGAAGTTCTAAGATAGGTGGCAAGACAAGTGAACAATTAGGGAGTGGTGAGATGCTTGCAACAGCAGTGTGTGGAATCAGAGGAGACTTAGAAGACTCTGTAAGTGCCTAATTTCCCCCTTAAGAGAACTGGAGTGAGGGGCTGGGGAGATGGCTCAGTAGAATAAGTGCTTGCTTGGCAAGCACAAGGGCCTGAGTTCAATCCCCAGTTCTGCAAAAAAAAAAAAAAAAGAAAAGAAAGAAAGAAAGAAAAAGAAAAGAAAAAAGGAAGAAAGAAAAGAAAACAAAGAAAAAGATAGAGAATTGGAGTGAACCCATCGAAGATGTGGTCAGTTTGAATTTCAGGGACAACCTAACGAAGGATAAAAGACAGAAGGCAAGCTGAGGAGAAAAAAATAACTAGTCACACCCACAGGATGCAATGCAGGTTCGAATGTAGGGATGATTAGGGCTAAGACAGTCAGCAATGCTGATATCATGAGATCTAGTAGGTCTTGTACAGTGTGGCATTCCCCTCAAGACAAGACAAAGCTACTAGGTACTTCAAACAGGGGAGTGACCTGGTATATTATTTTCCTTGTATCTTGATAGCCAGAGCTGCTACAGAGTACCCAGCATAGAGGAAAGGAGAGAGGGGAGTAGTAGAGGAAAGGAGAGAGGGGAGTAGTAGAGGAAAGGAGAGAGAGGAGTAGGGGGAGGGTTGTGGCACAAAGGTGCTCCTAATGTGTCCTAAAAAACATTAGCTGGGAAAATAAATGAATGAATGGTTTTTGTCATTCTCTTATTTGTAATGCATTAAATGCATCCTTAATAATACAACATGCTTATGATGGATTAACTAATAGCCAACTTGGAATACCCAGCTGAACTGAGTCAGCAGGGTTCTGGGAGTGGAAGATCCACCTGAGTAGTGTTGCCAGATGACATAAGAGGACGGGAGGGGGAGATCACATGCTGCTGACTATCCTGACTCATACTCCCCAGATCTCATCATCTGAGGAGCTTTGGTCCTCGCTGTCACCCAGGATGACAGCCATTCTCCTCCACGGAGCTCTGGTCTTTGTCTTGAATATCACTCACTTCCTGGCTCCAATGCAGATCCCTCCGCCTGCTGGCGCAAATCCTTCACCCCATACTCCACGGTGCAGACTTGCTAGCCTCCACCACTGGCCTTTGAACCTTCCCAGTGCAGATCCTTGATCCAGTAGGCTCGCATGAGACATTGTCATGGACGCTAGGCCTCCTGCTGGACTAGTACAGGACATTGCCACAGGCTATAGGTTCTTCAGCTAGACTCATACAGGGCAGCACCTTGGGATCCAGGCCCCCACCCAGCTGGATTCTTCAGGCCTCCAGTGTGTGCATAGATCTTCCACACTGTTTTACATTTGGCTATTTGGGTGAGTATTAGAAAATAATCCTATAACTTATGTGTCCTGAATTAAATCAGGGTGTGCAGTGAAGGGTCTATGCCAGCAGGCTGAGGAATCTGCACTGGAGCCAGAAAGTGGCACTCAGAGCAAGGGCCAGAGCTCCCCCAAAGAGGACCACAGCCACCCTCAGCAACAGCAAGAATCAAGCTACTCGAATATCTGAGTTCATGTCCAGAAAACCAGCACAGCAAACCTTGCCAGCAACAGCATGCCACCGTCTCCTCCACTTCTCCTTTTATGCTGATCTGATGTCAACCATCCTCAGGGGGCTTTGCCATGCTCAAAACCACGATGACTCAGTTCGGCTGGGTGTTTGAAGACAATAATTAGTGAGTCCACCACAGTGGGAGATGTTAAAATGCCCTTCAGAATGAAATGGTCAAGGTGGTAGAAGGTGGAAGCTATTTTGTCACGATTGTTCCGCTTTGTTTTATGTCATCATCTGGGGAGTTTTGGTCCTTCTTATATTTAGCAATACAAGAAGTTGGTTATTTTCATGTGCTCTAAAAATTTTTGTTGTAGATTTTGAAGGCTTAAGTGTCTTCAGAAGTAGGAGGTCTACTGTTATACACCATTTGAAAGTCCCCCCAGGGCTGATACTGTGAACCAAAGTAAACAGATTTTCTTGTGTTAGTTTTATTCCATGATCTAACCCCAACTTATCAGTAATTTTTGCCTGGAAAAAAATGTATTGAGAAAGATTCTGAACTTCATTTGTGCTCAAAGGGAAAAACTATGTGCTAAAATCCATTAGTGAGGTCTGCTGCGGATAAGACAAGTGGCGGTTGTGACCCATTTGCAATGGCATGCTGGTAAATATTTAACAACCACTCTCTAAGAAGAAGAAAGCCCTAGTTTGTGGCCTTGGCCAATTTCCATTGTGAAAATGCTCTCAATATGGCCAGTTTCAAGCCACTAATGTATATCTGAAAGAAGAGCCACAAATAATGGGCTTTCATGAGCTGCTCCAAGCCTGCTCTGGGCAGCATAGCACACTGACCACAGATTTTCTCTTAGCTCTAGAAAGTAGGAGCCATGGCCTGTGTGGGGTTCCCACTTCCATTCACGGACTACAAACCTCCTTCCCGTTATTCACATGTCCAAAGTATCTCTTTAATTGAACAAAATATTACATATTGCTATTTCTTATTCTAAATATGTTTATCAGTTCTCATTTATGTAACTCCAGAATGAAACAAAATGATTCATGGACTCTTTAAGACCAAGAATAGTAACACTGAACATGAATTTTGAAACATGAACTTTAAAACATGAATGGTGACACTAGCTGGGAAAAAGACATCCCAGAAACAAAGCAGTCTGTCTCAGGAAGTGCAGTCTGTCTCAGGGAATTGGCATTAGGTGGCATGGCTGAGAGAGGCCCAAATTCTACTTGCCTTCTCACTATAGATGTCACCAAAACAAATGCTCATTAAACAACTAGAGCTCATTCTCTAGAGCCTAAATCTGATCCAAGATGTTACTCTTAGGTTGAGCAAGACAGCTTTCTGAACACCAAATTCCACTATTTCCTAAAATGTTGAGACCTAACTTTAAGTTTGAGGTCTAAAGCCTAAGAGAATCTTCCAGGGCGAAAGTTGGCATTGTCAATATCTACGCTACCTCTTCAGGTGGTCTCTGATCCTTCTCTAGCTTTCCTCTGCAAATCTAATTCCTTAGGGAGGAGTCAAAATTTAGCCTACACTGAGGTTTTGAGATGAGGGAGTGGATATGGAATGGGAAGAGCTAGAAACTGGATGCTTGGGGTACTAGTATCCAAAGCAGTTGTTGGCCCACAAAGGCTGTAATGAACAGCTATCCAAAATTTCATCATACCACTGGGAATGCTGTTCACTGTATAACTCCAAGAACTATTTATATATGAACATGACAGCTCTACAATTACTAAACCTAAATGGAGTATGACATGGAGCTAATGGTCTGTGACAAAGAATAGAAATTTTGATGAAAGAAATTGAGGGCAGGAAAGCAATGTTGGACCATACCCATTGCTGCAGAAATAATTGTTCTAGAACTTTCTATCAGAAAGAAGCTTTCATACAGGGGTGGTCCCCTATGGGACAAAGGAGGGATACATCAAGTCATCCAACTTTCCAACATGGTCTACAAGACCCAGAATTTTTTAAATGTGGAAATGCGGACTTAGAAGGAGATATTCATTGCCTAGGAAATAAGAAGTAAAAAGCTGTTGCCTAGGAAAAAAACTACTTAGAGACTGGCACTCAAGCTCGGGAGTACGTGTAACCACAGATGAGTGGGCCTAAGGATAGAAGCCCAGAGAGAAGCACGGCTGAGTCCGAAGTCAGGAAATGGGGTCCCAGCAGATGCTCTAGGATGGGAGCAGGATGACCAGATCCCACTGTGCCATCACTACCATGCAAAGTGTTCTGTATATGTCATTGGCATGCTGTCCCACTGCACCTTCCTCCAACCCTGAAGAGTAAGTATTCTTCTGTTCCATAATCTCAGTAGTAAAAAACTGAAATGTAACTTCCCATAGGTAGGCATAAGCGTGGACCAACCGATACAAAATGTATGCCTTTGCTGTGTACTCCAAGTCCTTGGCCCAGAACAACATCCCATCTTAGGACTTGTTAGAAATTGCTGCTCCCATGGCGCCCTCCAAGACTGATTGAGTCAGACGGTGCGTCTTAGCGAGATCGCCATTTGACCCATGTGGACATTTTAGCTTGAAAGTCGCCAACTGATACAGCCCCTCCCTTGTGTCCTTCAGCATGATTCTGCTTCCAGAGTAATAAGGCCTGATTCTCTTTTTTTCTGGTATGGTTTGGCTGAGATATTCTGTCATTCCTAGCTGAGAGTCACCCTGGAGTAAAAAACATGTCAGGGGGTTGAAGCTGTTACTTCCTCTTCCAGTTTTCGCAAATGAAAGAGAAAATAGCATGGCCATGTGTGACTTCTCTTGCGGTGACGACTCCGCCAAGATGAGGCTTGTTTTAAGGTGAAGCAACTGCTCTGGGCTGGCCACTGTCCCAGAGCTTCGTCTGGCTTTGTGTGACATTTCATCACCTTGGCTGTGAGGCAGGAAGAAATTGAGCTCAGCTTGCTGGTGCGAGTGCTGCTGAAAGGAAGAACAGGGCTACGACCATGTGATTGCACCTCTTTTTTCCCTCAAGCTGTCAGAACAAAGCAAGTTCTGTCTCCCTTGCCCTTAGGAAGTGCTAAGAAAGACATCTCGGAGCAGACATGGTCCACTAGACCACTCTGATGGGCCTTCCCTTCCTCCCACCCCCTGTGTGGATGGTATAGGGAACGCCTCCTGTCCTTGGCAGAACTGATCAAGCGTGAAAGAAAAAGAAGACATGGGCCCTCTAGCTACATATAACCGTTCCTTCTCTCTCCTCCTGTCACTCTTCCCTCAGTCCTTCTTCTCTCATTCCCTATTTCTCCCAACTTCCTTCCCATTTCCTTTCTCCCCTCCCAACACATAGTATCTAAAACTGTGTAATAGAGAAGTTCCTCAGTTAGCAGGGAGAGGGAGCTAGGGCAGGAGCTCTGGATAGCCCTGTCCTGTGCCCTGTAAGTCCCATTTCAATGGATCAAAGCCGCTTTCAGAAGGAAAACATGTGGCTGCAGGAGTGAAGGGGGTCTGAGGAAATGGCTCAGTGGTCTAAGCACCTGCTTAGCAACTGCAAGGACCCAGATTCAGTCACTGGTAACACACACCATGCTGGCCCCGGAAACCCGGGTGCACAGTGCCAGCCATGGAAACCAGGCATGGGGGCCCACGCCTGTAACCCAACCCTGGGGAGGCTGAAAGCAGGAGGATAACTACAAGTCCAAGCTGCATAGTGAGACCCTGTACCAAATATATTTTTAAAAACTGTATCTACTACAGGATCTCACTACCCAGCTCAGACTCGTAGTGATCCTCCTGTCTCAGCACACCTAGGGACAGGCCAGCACAGTGCCTGAGCTTTCCTAAGCAGGTGCTTAGTCCACTGAGCTATCTTGCCGGCCCATGATTTTTTTTTTTAAGAAGGGTGATGGGTCACCATGTAGAGGATGTGGGTAGTGATGAGGAGCTGATATTTCCAGAAACAGCCCTGAGCAGGACCTGCTCCTAGGGACCCCACTCTCTTGGCCTGCAGGAAGACTGCATTGCAGGTACTTGATCCATACTGGTGCCTCTACTTCCCTAAAAGGGATTAGGGTCCTGCTATCCAAGATGGGGATGTGCTTGATAAAGACCTTCGCCGACTTTTTGGCTTTTTTCTTTCACATGACCCACCCTCCTATAAACATTTTCTGGTAATTTCCTGGATCACTTTCCAAGTAGCCTCTAGCACCTCAATCCTCATTTCAGTACTTGCTTCTTTAGTCTATCTCATGCAGCCTTCCAAGATAAAAGAAGATGTCACAGGAAGATATAAAACTGAGTCCTGAGGGCCGGCCAAATAGCTCAGAGGATAGCAAGCAGGCGCAGGGGAGGGGAACTTGATCCCCAGGCCTGCCATGCTGGCCCTGCCCCTGGGGCATGCTGAGATGGCAGTTGAGACTGGGCATGGTGGTGTGCACCTGTAATCCCAGCTCCTGGGAGGGTGTAAACAGGCGGATCACTGCGAGTCCGATCTAGTAGTGAGACTCTGAACACTCTATAGACTCTTTGT
>NDGN011419939.1:0-10149 GCA_002564285.1 Tympanoctomys barrerae
TGTCCTACTAACCTGTTTTGAAACTGTCTCATTGCTATTTGTTTCCCAATAAAATTAATAAAATAAAAGATGTTTTGTGAAGTGACACATGGAGAAATGTGGTTCACCATACGTCCTTCCCCTCTCCAGAGCCTTCTAGCTCAGGTTATCATTTTACTGGCTGTTTGCTGTCTTTCTGGAAGCTCTTAATCCATTTGCAAATAACTATATTGATGTTCTCAACCTTACTTTTTCCTCTGAATGAAACAGAATGAAGAACTTTTAAGTAAGTTCAAAGAAAATCTCCCTAAATGAAAAACAACAACACAAAAATGCTTGCAAAGCACATATCTGTTAAGTCACTTGCGTGTATAATATAGAAAATCTATTGTCTCAACAACAAATTAAAAAATAACCCAATAATAAATGAGTTAATAATTTGAATAGGCGTTTCTCCAAAGGAGAACTGCAAAAGGCCCAGAGGCATATGAGAAGACTGTCAATATCTTTAGTCATTAGAGAAATGTCAATAGCACAATAAAACAGTACTTCACACTGCATCAGAGCTCTAATCAGAAGACAAAAGCAAGTATTGGGGAAGAGGTGGAGAAGCTGGAATCCTCATACACTGGCCCTGTAGGGTTACTGCAGAAGTTCCCTCATAGGTATACAACAAAGAAAACATAAAACACGTATCCATGAAAAACATGTTTACAAACATCAATAATAGCATTATTTTCAAGAGCCCAGAATTAGAAACAACTGTCAGTTCATGAACTGGTTGGTAAACAATATACACTATGTTGACTCAATGTGATGCCATTTAACTATAAAAGTAATGAAATCAGGATAATGACGCAGCATGAATGAATTTTGAAAACAGAGTACTAAGTGGAAGGACCCACACACAAAAGGCCACACACGTATTGTGCAATTCAATTTAGTTGAAATGTCCGGAATAGCCAAATTCCTAGAGAAAATAAACCAGAGCTCCTAGAAACAGGAATCGGAGGAATAAGAACAGATTATTAGTGGATCTGGGGTTATTTGGGGGGTGATGAAATAGGAGCATATAATTACTTGTTTCTCTATATACTCCAATTTTTGTATTTTTACAGTAAATATATCAACCTCTTTTTTTCTGAATTTGGTGTTAATTCCTATTTAGAAAGGCCTTCTCTAGTCTCATTTATAGAAATATTTATTTGCATTTTTAAAAGCTTTTTTTTTTTAATTTGAATTTTGATTCATTAGAAAACTTCTGGTAAACAGTGTGTCGAGGTCCAGCTTTGTTTTCCTCAAACGGACAATCACCACAAGTTGGTTATTCCATGATGTGTCATTTCCCCAGTAGCTGAAATGGTACTATAGCTATATTTTAACTTGCCAGATATCTGTGCTTATCTCTGCATTTTAGTGTTTCATTAACTTCAGTGCTTCCTCGTATATTGGTATGGCACTATCTTAAACGTAATAGCTTAAAAATACATGGAATTATACAGATGGGGAAGACACTTTATTTTTCCAGAATTCTTCAAAGTAGTGCTGTATTTTTTAAACCAGTCTTTTATCCCACCACTCATAATTTTTAAAAATGTCTGGCATTTAATTAGAGTTGCACTGAATTTGAATTTTATAGATTAGTCTAGAAAATGTTATGAGCAATTTTTTAGAAATCATTTATTTATTTTTATTCGTTTATTTGGTATAGGGTCTCGCTACACAGCTCAGACTGGTAGTGATCCTCCTGTCTCAGCCTCCACAGCTCTGGGATTACAGGCGCCCCACTATGCTTAGATTTGCTGGTGGGTATGGCACAGGGCTGACATGGCACATGGTACTGGGGATTGAACCCAGGTCCTTGCACGTGCCAGGCAGGTGCTTGCACCACTGAGCTATCTCACCAGCTCATGAGCATTTTTATCACATGGAGATTTTGTATGGGAAGTGTAAGCTCTGGCTAATTTATTATGTTCTTGTAAACCTTAGTTTTCTTCATCCACATCTGGGACATTTCTTTGCAAGTTTGCCTTTACATAATCTATGTTTAATTTACTCTCATGGATGAAATACATTTCCTGTTATATGTTGCAGTGCTTTTGTGTATGTATGAGGCATGCAATAAAGATAGTCATGTTGTGTTGTTTTGGAAATTGCTACAGTGCTAAGCATATTGTCTTTCAAAAAATTGTTTGTCTCCTTCTTTCTTTTATTTTAGGTGTGTTAATATTACTTTTAAAAATATATTTATTTATATATGCAGGATAGTTTGGATAATTGTACTGCCGATTTCTGCTGGCCCATTGAAAGGAGCAGTTAATGCTTACAATTATTATATTTTTTATTCTTTTCAATTTCTTACAACTTTCTTTTTGTTATTGTTTTGTTCTTTTCTTTAACCAATTTTGCACATTTATATCTGGTAACCTAAATAGCTAATTTGAAGATAACATCATGCAATACAACAACAGCTGTTGAATTCTTATTACTTTATTTAATGAAATTTTGTATCATTTCTAATGCTTTTTAAAGATATTTTTGTATTCTTTAAAAAATGTTTGTTTTAATTATAGTTTTATTTTTTGCATTTTTTACTGTAAAGAGAACAAAAACCCATGAAAACAATACCGAATTTCGAAATAAGGTGATAGGAATTCAACAATGGTAATTATATTGTGTATCCCTAATGTATCACGATCTTCTAAGTAGTTGCTCCCATTACCAGATACAGACATGCACAATTAACCAAACACTGTAAGCGCTTCCTGTTCCTTCTTTCTGATATTTATGGCTGTGTTTCGTTTTCCTGTCTTATGTCTTTAGCTACTGCCTGCAATATCACGGTACACTATGGCAGCACTCGGTGGCTCATACTAAAGAGTTGGTTTTGTTTTCCTGTGCAAGGAATTCTTAGACCTCACCATTAAGAACGGTGTTGTGTTTTAGTATGAGAAGTTTACGTGTCGAGCACCGATCATGCGCTACTTTTGCTTCATAGCAGTAATCAGCGCGCATCTGAAGACTAAAGAGACGCTCCGCCGTAGTAGAAGCCGGCCACAGCGTGGCGCCAGCTCTCAGTACTCCAGCCATTCCTTCTAGAGAAACGTACTTACGCACTACCTGAGCAGCACTGGGGGCATCAGTAAGGTCCCGGCCGTCTAGCACTGCTTACTACGGGGAAGGGGTCTGGTTTTGTCTTGTCTTGGTTTGTTTGCTTGATTTGCCTCAGGATGAATTAAACACGCGGGCCTTGCCCTGAGCTGCAACCCTGGCTCTTCTGTGTAATGCTTGTTTCGAGGCAGAGTTCTGCGGCGTCACTCAGTACCCCAGGCTGGCTTCAAACTTGTGGCCTTCCTTCCGGTGGCTCTCAGAGTGTGAAGGTCACAAGCGTGTCCCGGGGAGCCTGCGTGACTGCAGCACGGACGCAGCACGCAGAGGACCGCACGACCACGGCACCAGGGGGAGAGTGGCGAGGGGGCCCTGCGGAGCTTGGCATAGAGACACGGAGGCCAGACCGCGGGGAACCACGCACCCAGGGGACTCTGGCATCACCACCAGGTCAGTGACCGCTGGCCTTTAGCCGCAGCGAGCCTCCCTATAAAGGTTTAGTCTTTTCTCCATAGAAATTAGCTGACATTTTCACAAACATCATTTACTTTGCCCCGACAAGAACCAAGTTAACTATTAGTTCCATCCAGAAAAGGAAACCGGTACTCAGAATTGTTACTATCCCAATGCTTAGCAAAAAAGGGGGGAAAAAAAGAATCAAAACCCACGCACTTTGCCCCTGCCCTAATAACAATGGAATAAGGCAATGCATGATTTTTAAATGCTCACATTTTTTGTTTTCCTGATACTTTTCATCCAGTCCTTCCCATCTCCCTTGGGCAGACGCCCCCGTTAGCCACAGCCCCCCTGCCGGTCAGTCCCAGGCTCCCCATGTGGGAGGCTCGGGTCCCCTGAGAGCAGGCCTCCTGGACAGCGCATGCCCCGACCTCAGGCCGGGCCCACGCCCAGGCAGGACAGTGGGTGCTAAGTCAAAGCCAGGCTCTGCGCTGCATCTGGCAAACACTGGCTCCTCTGTAGCTCTCCAGGCACGAGCGTGGCCTGGAAGGCAGGAGCCCTTGCTGGATAAAGGCTTGGCTGATCGCATCCTAGCCTGCATGCACCTGCCCCTTCCACGAGGGGGAGGGCAGACAGCCCCGGCCCAGAGCCCTGTTCCGCTGCTACCTCCGTGGCAAGCCTGCTGGAGGCCTGCAGGAACAAAGGCTGTTGAGCTTCCTGCCTGCCTTGACACAATTGAAGGAAAATCTCAGGAAGGAAAGCGGTGGGAGGAACTTAGGGAGAGTTTGTCTCTGCGCCGCCCACCCCAGACCCGACCCCTAAGGTGGGATTCCATCCTGAGAGCCCCCGGCATGTTCAATATTGTGAAAAGGCAAGAGCTACTTCTTTCAACATTGACTAAATAATAAAAGTACCGATTTTCCCCATCTTTGCTCCTGGGTTGTGCAGTTATACAGAGCCCTAAATTACAGTTCTAATGAAGTCCGTGTAAAGCATAAGGAAAGAATCCTTTGTAGTTTATCCCTGCCTTTCATTTCCTCTTAATTTAACCATGAACTAAACGGACTCATAAAATGTTTATTGAGGGTAATAAAGTGATGTTTTTAATACAAAAGTTGCTTATGTAATTAAGCATCCATTCTAGGACATTCTGTGTCATTGGAGACAGTTTCCATGAAATTAACAAACACTTATATCTATTTTATGTCTCCTTCCATTAATAATAAATAATAAAACAAAAATGTAAGCTCCTGCCAGTGAAAGAACTTACCATTCAGAAATTGAAATTGCAAATGTTGCCAAAGACTTTATCTTTTTTTTTTTCTTGGAAATATGCCATTAAATGTAATTAGATTTCCCATTTGCCTTCCTTTTAGCTGTGTGTCTCTGACTACCCTCCCTCCACTCCATACTAGTACCACACTATAGTAAGCGGTTTTGCAATGCTCTGCATAAAATAAAGGAAGAACTGGGCACCGTAAGAGTGAGGAAGCCAGCTGTAGCATGTTCCAGCAGTCCCACCTTCTCCAGAGTCTGAGACAAGAGGGCAAGGCCAAGTTCAGGACCAGCCTGGGCAGCACAAAGCAGCCTGTCTCAAAAGAGAAAGAACAAGAATGACTAAGTGGCCCTCCTCAGAATCCTATAACTAATATATTATACATTTGCTTAAAAGTGCAGCTACTTCAAAGCCTACCCTGACGGTTAAATAATACCCTGATGGTAGTGATATCCGTCCTTCCTTTTTTTTATTGCATAGCTGTCAGGAAGTGATGCCTTGCTCTGAAGTGATCCATTCTATTATATTTCATGTTAACGTTTCAAATCAAATTAAATGGTGCTGCCCAAGATAACTAAAAGGAGAAGGCACTACGCTGTGCCATCTGGATCAGCGAGGTTTGAAGGCAAGTATTGATGGCCGGAGCCCACAGTTGCTTGATGTTACACAGGCAGTCAGGGACAACCAAGTTCGCTTTGGGTTCTTTCTCCACCTAGGCCGCATTCAGAGAGATTGAAGTTCCTCAACTGTTGCTAAAATAATGATTCTGGGTGGTTTCGTCAAAAATTTTTAAACTACCCTGTAGCATTTTTCATGTGCATGAGTGACAATGTCAAGCTAAAAAGATGCCACTCAACAGTGGACTCCAAAAGACAGTGGATAAAATGTGCTGTGGTGCCAGAGCTGCTTGGGCAACGTGTGCATGCCTGGAGCAGGGACCGGGGATGTCTCCATTACTCTCCAGGCCTGATTTCCATGCTGGAGGTGGAGGTCAGGACCCGGGGCAGGGACAGGGGCGATTTCTCTGGGACGCTCAGCCCCCTGGAAGCCTGGAGCTCACTACAACCTGGAGCCCAGGTCTCCTCTTTCTTTCCGCTCTTCATTTGGCTTATTGAAATTATGCTATTCTTCTGAATAGCGGATGGAAGTTTCCTTTGTCTACTGGCTCTAAGTATACTAATAATTTCCATTGTTCTGTTGGGCCTCCCCTCCTGGACTCCACACCAGCACTTTAAGCTCCACTCCCTCAAAATCAAACTCAGTTATCTCCTGTCTGTCAATCTGTTTCATCTCCTGTGTCTCCATCTCTTAGGCAAACTCAACTTTTCTTACATTTGCCCAGACCGAGAAACAGGGACGCCTCCCTCACAGCCCTCCGCAGCTCCCGGGCTCCTGACCCGCACTGCGGCTCTGTCTCTTGGGGTGCGCCCCTACTTTCCCACGGGTTCCACTTGTCACTGTGCTCTCCTGCCCTACCTTTGTGGTAGCAGCCTTCCTTCCGAAACTTCTCGAGGGTCTCCTTTCCTCAAGCACCCCGATCGTCTGTGCTCTTTACAAAAGAGGAGGGGACCAAGGAATGGAGGACGAGCGGAGGAAGAGAAGAAGGGCAGGAAGGGATGGAGGTGGAATTTAGATGCGCAGTGTGGTCGCACCGACTCCCCACACAGCATGTGGTCATGAGACACTGCCAACATGAACTAATACAGATATAAAGAGGAAAAAAAAATATCCAAAACCCACTCAACTAATACATGCTTTATCAATGGAAAAAAATCTGCCTCCAAATCATTATGACAAATGGTGACCTCAAAAGTATGTTGATTTCTTCTAAACACCCGGGGAAAGAATTCAAACCCCACCCCATGCCAGCCAAGAGGCCGTGCAGGACAGTCTTGTGTTCTTGAGTCACATCCCCTACTGCTTGCTCGAGGTGCCCTGCTGATGCCCTTGCCCTCCCCGCCTCTGCTCTAACCTTTGTGACAGTCCCCACCTTTGGACATGTGTTTCTCAACAGGCCTCGCTCAGCTTGCGGGGCCCATGCTGTAGTCTTCTATGTAGTGAGTCATTATCACTGCCTGAACTCCAGACATCCCCTTAACTCTGGATTTGGGGCTTACAGCGCTAAGCGACAGTGCTGCCGGCTCCTCACACGCGCGTCTCTCCAGCTGGGGAGCCCTCTCTCTCAATGGTATTCCACGCATCCAAATACTCCGGCTTCCTATCTCAGCCGTGATTCTGAGCAGTGATAACAGAGCCTTAGAGGCTCCCTCTCTGGTCAAGGGGCTGAGTCCAGGCGAGCAATACAACCTGTTATCGAAGCGGTAGCGTGAAGTAGGCTAATAAAGGAAGCTCAAAGGGCAAACAAGAGGGAGAGTGTGTCACACGCTCCAGACCTAGGTCCAGAGGATCCTGGCTCCAGGCCTAGCTCTGTGTTCTCATTAGGTTACAGTAAGCAAGTCTCTCGGTTGAAATTTTCTTATTTATGTAAGAGGGGTCTCTACTTCCTAGTGTTCTGTAAGGCCCGAAGTAAAATAGACGGAGACCTGCCACGGGTTCCACCAGATCCACCCTAAGTTCCTGCCTCCTGCTTTCTATCCCGGAGGCTGAGGTCTGGGGACTGTGCCTGGGGCCCCTCACCTTAGGTTTCCTCTGAGTTTGAACCCAGGAGAGCAGAGAGAGATGGAGAAGTAGACTGTGAGAATCATTCTCTGCTGCAGCTTGTCTTGGTCGAGGGTCATAGCTTTCCTGAGAGGGGTCCTTTTTTCGTCTCTGAGTTCCCAGGTGCTCTCGCTGCTCCTTGGGATCCAAGGGTGTAAGGCCCCAAGGTAACCAGCCCCTGTGTTCTCCCCGCAGGCCACACCCTCCCCAATAGGACCTTTATCAAAGCCTCCTCAAATTACCTAAGTACGCCATCTGTTCCCTACCAAAGACTCCGGGTGATAAAGCTGCTTTTCAAATTTGAAGTTGCTGTGTACATGCAAGGTATTTCTCATTTATCTCCACACGCTGCTTTACACAAAGCAGATTGCTGCTATTAATAACAAATGGTGAAATGAATATTTGCAAGCAGGGCTGAGTACATGATCTTGCCCCCCCTCCTTTCCCATTACTTATGGTCTTAACCTGGGGAAACATCCCTGGCGCTGGATCCGGCCTTGCCGGTGCCCTGATCCGATTTGAGTCGTCCTCACTTCCCCCGGAAATCACTGACCCAGACTGTCCGCGAGAAGCAGCCCTTTGTATGTTTGTGGTGGTTCAGCGTAAGAGGGTTAACGTTGTTTTCTATTTCTAGAAATACTGCATCATTCTTCTACAGGCTGTTCATTTGTCTGGTATCAAAAACCAGATTACTTTTTGTGTATTTATATTTTTTGTTCTTCAATGTAAAAGGCAGCAAATAAATCAAAGGCCGACATGATTGGTTCCTTACTACAATAAAACCAAGAGCATCTTTAAGGACTCAGGACCCTGGACTAGAGCTGTTTTCTGCCAGGCACGATTAAATAAACATGGACCAAATAAGTGCCTCTGTGTCTCCCCTTTATAAGAAAAGTCCACCCAATGGGTGGACAACAGGAAGGCCTGGCTGGATAATCCAAATAAAATAAATCACCGAATACAGTAACTGGAAATGGATGAGGCTCTGAAATGATGGCTGATTAGATTTTGTCACTCAATTAATTTATTTCCAGCAATCACAAACTATCCTTGTGAGTCCCCACCTCTTTAAGTGATATAGGAGATAAACATTTTCCTTTTACTTGAATGTGACGCTCACTGAGGTCAGTGGCTTACAAATGAGAAATTCACCCACGAAAACTGCCTTTAGAAAACATACTTTTGAGTAAACATGCTTAATAGAATGTCTCGGTACTGAGTAGGTATTATTCATTAGCAAATAATTGCATAACTGGAATTCTTAATTAAAGTTTGTACTGAAAAATGAATCTGTTTATTTTGTAATTATGACCTAGAAATTCAGAGCATATCAGGTAGTTTATGAGCATAATTGCAAAGATTTTAATATGGTGGAGCAACTCATAAAGCCTTTAAACAGGAACTCTTAGAACACAAACACACATGCGAGCGCTCGTGCACACAAACACACACATACACACATACACATAGTGTGTGTGTGCTTCTAGATGCGATAAAATTGGAGAAGTTGACCACTGGATACTAGTGTAACGTGGAAATATTCAAAGTTAATGGTTGTGTGGTGCAGTGTAAAAACTCTGATCAATCCTTCTAGACTGCTTTCGGTTTCTCCAAGACAGCTCTTAGATTTTCCTTTTTGCTTTATAATTGAAACACAGAGTCAGTGACAAATTCTGTAAGGCTATCTTTTTAGGCTTTCCTTAGAAAAATAAGTTCAAAGTGATCTTTCAGTATATATGACAGTTCCTAGAAGAAGCCACCAAGGATCGCATCCTGGATGGTAGTAAAGTGAATCTCACAACATTTAAGTCAACCCCACAGAAACCCTGTTATAAAAGTGTATAGGCCTAAACTGTTTTTACAGAGCCGGCCAAATAGCTCAGTGGATTAAAGCTCCTGCAAGCAAGCACCCCAGACCTGCTGTGCTGGCCCCACCCCTGGGGCATGCTGAGAAGGCAATGGAGACTGGGTGTGGGGGCACTCGCCTGTAATCCCAGCTCTTGGGAGGCGGTAAGCAGGCAGTTCCCTTTGAGTCCAATATAGTATTGAGACTCTGAACACCCTGTAGACACTTCCCTAAAATACAAAAATAAATAAATAAATAAATAAATAAATAAATAAATAAATAAATAAAGTTGGTTTTACTTGCTGGCTGACAACTGATGAAAGGTTTGAAGGCCAAAGGAACTTGGGGACAAGGAGAACACAAGCAGAGCACCATGGGGAACCAAACAAAGGTTGGAGCATCTTGCAAGTTCCACATGAGCCTTCTCTGAGGACATGGATGGGGCCTCCATACCTGGGACAGCCGGAGACAGTATACCTGTCCCCTCTCATTTGTCACTGCTGACTCATGGCTCCGTATCCATAGCCAGGTGTGAGCACCCCACAGTTAAATGTCCCCCCCATACTTGCACTTGGTCATTACACCACCACTGAGTAGGACATGCTGGGTTGCCAACACCCCTAACATGACAACCTAAATCTAACAGTGCTTGTTGTAGGGTTTTATCCTAATGTACCAACTTCTTCCTATCTCCCATGTACAGCACCCTCTATTTTCTTTCATAGAGAAGTGTAATTTTTTGATAACTCCAATATATTCAGTGTTACAGAATGTCCATAATTGTCCACATCTTACCTGAGAATGCAAACAGAAAAACAAAAGATGT
>NDGN011419951.1:0-13124 GCA_002564285.1 Tympanoctomys barrerae
TTCTTTTTTTGGCGGAACCAGGGATTGAACTCAGGCCCTTGCGCTTGCCAGGGAAGCACTTATACTTTTTTTTTTTTTTTTTATGGATTTGATACAGGGTCTCACTATGCAGATTGGACTCATGATGATCTTCCTGTTTTCAGCCTTCCCAGTGCTGGGATTACAGGCATGCATCACCACGCCCAGACTCAGTTGCCAGCTCAGTGTGCCCCGGGGCAGCGCAGCATGCAGGACCAGGGCTTGAAACCCACAAGTATTCATTTGTACAGCATTAGGACATTTTAAACTCTTCTGCTGGGGCATATACTCATTATTCTTTCCTTTATTTTTTTTAATTTGTTATTTTAAAAATTAATCTTTAGAATATTTATTAAAGCGATGTAGTTGTGAAGGCTTCACTTGCAGTTATGAAGTCAAATACTCAAAATGAAGAGTTTTTTTTCTTTTATGAGTATGTCAAATCTTAAATCCTGAATGCCTTCTGTTACTTTTAAAATCTTTTTTAAGTTAACATTTTTTCTTCTTTAAGTGAATGGGATAAGCAGGTTTTAGCTCTAGCATGGTTGAAAGTAGCCAGATGCCAAGGAGATAATGGGTTGTTTAAGAGTAGGTTCTCCTATTTGCCCTTTTCCTTTTTAAACTGAATTTGGCACTGGACAGATCACAAGCTCACTGAGTGTCAGGTTCCTCAAAGGGTTGTTCCAAGTATACTATCAGGTAGGCATCGTGTTCCTAGTACGCGGTTCACCTCAGTGTAAGTCCTAATGTCTGGATGCTTGGGGCTCTCATCCCTGGCTTCCATGTGTCTACCAGCTGGGGTCGAGAGCAGACCATCCTGGTTGTAAGGATGCATCACCTGCAGTCTTAGTGTACACTGTTGTGAAAGGTCAGCAAGAAGTTTTTTGGTGTATTTGTGCCAGGGATTGAACTCCAAACCTTGCACTTTCCAGGCAGGTACTTATACCGCTGAGCTGTAACCCGGACCCAGCAAGAAATTTTACCTTTTCTGTGTCTTTTAAGATTAATTTATATTAAAGATTACTCATGACCACCAGGGAGGATTTTTTTGGAGAAGCTCTTACTGAATTTTTCTGACTGGTGTTTCCCACATATGAGTGATACACTAGACACTAGCTAATCATTTGCTCCTATCTAGCTCCTAGGACCTGTCAACTATAGCTTCTCTGCTGAGCCCTGCCTGCTTCCAGCAGGCAGCCTTACTGGAGAGCACTAAATCTATTTCCTGCCAGAAGCCTGTAGTGTGTCATCCATACTTTGTCTCCAAAAAAATTGGTAATGCTGCCCAGTCCAAACAGGATACCAGACTCCTTGTTCACACTATCAGAGTAGCCAGAAAGCCTTTGTCTCAATGCTTACATTTCCTTACATTTTTAAAAATTCTATATTTAATTCCCTGCAGAGCTGGGGAGCCATTTGCAGAAGAACCAATCTCAGGCATTAGGCCAGTGACACTTGCCCCATAAGCTCTGTATTTTGTAGTCACAGCCTGGTGAGACCTAGCCCTTGTAAATACACTAGATTCATATTCTTAATACTTGGGCACTGAATTTAGTGTATTACTTTTTTGAATAGTATCAAAAATTTACAAAATTATATTTTCTAATTGGTTTTAAAGGAAACAATACTCTTTGAACAGATCATAGGAAAATAAATGTGTTAATGGAAAAATCCCAGCATTCTAGGAGTGGGGTCAAGGCAGAAGGATCTCAAGTTCAAGATGATCCTGAGCAACTTCATGTCTTAGCAGCCCTTGTCTCAGAATAAAAACGGGGCTGAAGACCTAACTCAGTGTGAAGGCCTTGATTCCACTTCCCAGTAGTGTGTGTGTGTGTGTGTGTGTGTGTGTGTGTGTGTGTGTGTGTGTGTGTATGCAGAGTGGTTGGGGATTAGTATAGGGAGCTCGAAATCACAAGAGTTCAGAGAAATTTTCAGTTTCTGAAAAAGTACTAACAATACCAATAGTATGTAGTTATCAGTTAAGAATGTAAGTTCTTTGAAAGGGACATTTTGTTCAATGGGACAAGAATATAATTTAATGAACACAATTGATTAGTCACGGTCCGCCATATCTCTTTAAGGAGTTAGCAGGTATACAATGTTAAATTCTAAGAACCAGGCAAATATCAGGGGAAATGAATAGTATTAATACCAGCAGTAAGACAAATCTTTTCTCCAGGAGCAGGCAATCAGAATTCTTATTTATTGGGGGTTTATGGAACATTAAAGAAGGAGGTACAAAAATGACTCAAAATCCCCACATGAAAAAGAATATGATTTGAGGGGGCTGAAATGCTAATGTACACCAGGCAGATCAAAGAAGCTGTTCTTTAAAATAACAATGTCACAAGAGAACGGAAATTGTGGCTCTTCTTTCCCCCTCAAGAACCTCTAATCTCCCCTCCAAAGCCTCCAGAAAATATATCTACACGAGCCCCACCCCTGCTGTGTTACATCTGGTCTTGGACCTCTGTGTCTTAGAGCAATGGAACTTGTCAAGTTGCTCAAAAATAACTGAAATTTTTACCACAAGCCATATTTCCTATACTCGGGCTGTCTGCTGTCTAGTGCATTGCTGCCTGCAATGGGTTTATATTTCCATTCTGCAATATTTATGGAAGAGGAGTAGTGTAAGAGATGATCTGTTGAATGAAATTTAAGGAATGAGACTTATTTGCTCTCTAGTGATTTTGCTGAGAAATGCTAATTTCATACCTCTGTTAAGAGGAATTACAAGTGCACAAACCTCCACTACTACTTAAGGTGAGCTACTCGCCCCCATATGTGGGAGGCCATTAACCAGTATCCATTCTATTCCCCTCCTGAGTTAAGTTTATGGTCCTTCTCACCTTGCCCATTCCCCGTGAATCACGTGCTATGCCCCAGGGGTTGTACCTTCCCCTTTGCCTAGATACCTGCTGACCCCAAGAGCCGAGACTTCCTCATTCCATCACCCCCATATATACCCAGAACCTCCCCTAAATAAACGAAGCTTGATCAGAATCTTTGTCTTGCCTCCATTTCTCGCATCTCCTATCCTTTGTCCCCTCTTCAATTCCCCGCTCCTCCCCCATGTGACCTTCATTGACTGACCCGCTGGTTCGGGACACCCATATTTGTAATTTATGCTCATATGTTTTTTAGTTCCAGAGCTCTTAATGAAATTATCTTTTGAGCTCTGTCTTAAAGATTCAGAAGCTTACCAAGAAATAGAAACAGTGGTGATGGACATTGTCAGGGAAGGATAGGAGTTAGGAATGGGCAGCAGGAGGGAATTTCATCCAGAAAGAGCCAAAAAAATCTAAAAGTGCAAAGTGAAATGAGCTTCAGTGCAACAACTAGTCATTGACCTCGTGGATCTCAAATTTATTTTCCAGGTTGGAGGCAAATTAGATTTTTCTCTCTTGTAAGAAGATGCAGTTGTAAAGTTGTCATCATCAGTTGTTATGTTTACAAAGGTTGGCAGGTGTGGGATCTCCAACGTACTGTCTAGCCCTTTGTAATAGGCCTCTCCTGGAGATGACAGCTATGTCATGTTCAGAAAGTAACTCTTGCCCAAGGCCCTGGATTCTTACTAATGTTGTTTTGGGCTCATTAAAAGAGACTCATATTTCTATTCTAGCTCAGATACAAACCGAACCTGCACAAGGACAGGACGTTTTATGTCAAATTACATAAAAGTGACCCAGACAAATGGGACTCTCAAGAGAAAGTTCAAAAGAAAAAAAACCATGAGGCAAACTCACCAAAATGTGTCTAACTACAAGGCCCTCTTTTTTCCTCTGCAGGAAGCTAAATGAGAAATAAGGACTTTGGAGCAACAGTGACAGTTCACCGATGACAAAATCAAGAAGAATAACAATATACCATCTCATCCTGGGAAGGTAAGAAGAGTATCACCACAAATGGTAGAATAATGTCTCTCTCAAGCTGACTCAGGGAGCAAACTATCTGGGCAATATTTTGAACAGTAAAGTTTCCAATAAGCTATGTCACAATTGCTAATTTAAGATGGCAGGGTGAAAAGTATTTAAAATACCTTTAGCTCCATCCCAGAAAGCAAAGCTGGTGCAGCATTCCTCTCCCCAGCGTAAGAGAGCAGATTGTGTTGCAGGAGGGGCATCCTACCCCAGGGTAGCACAACAGAGATAGTGGAGGCAAAAACCAACCAACCAGATCCTGGATGAAGATACCTGGAGTAAGAAGAGAGCCACCAGATCCCATGAGTATCCACATTAAGTCCAACAGCCCTCTTGAACCACTGCCCTGCGGCCTCTATCCAGCAGAGAACAGGGCTGTCTCATTGCCATCTACTAGTGAGACCAAGGACACACCTTGGCTTGAACAATAACCACAGTGTGGGGGGGAATGAACAAAGGGTCCTGGAGTCCAAGGAAGGCACCTCAAAGGCCTGTAGACTCTATAAAAATAAGCGTAGAAAACCATTTCTGGCTAGATCCCAAAACCACAGGTTGTGGAAAGAAACCATTCATTCAATAATGTGTTTTTTTTTTCTTTTTTCTTTTTCTATTTTGTATTATTTTTATCTTTTTTTCATTGGTTTTTCAGAATTGGGGTTTTTATCCCACTTTATACTTTCTCTTCTTTTTTTACTTTTATTGTTTACCCTTCTAGTTTTTTTCTTATTTCCTGTTGGCTGTTTATTTTCATTCTTTTTCTCATTTATTCTTTCCTTTAACTGTTCTCTATCACTCTGAATTTTCTTTTGCTCCTTAATAGGACCCCTATCTTACTTTCTCTCCTCCTCATTTCCCACTGATTCCCACTTTTCAAATTTTACCTTTTGTTACATTCTCTAGTTACCCAATCCCTCCACATGTACTAATGTAACTATAAAGCTTTATGAATCTGTAGGTCGTTAATTTTATGATGTTACCATTGAAGAGCATGCTATTGTTAGTAGAGATAGTGTCCCATTGAATAGATATCTACTGTAGGTCAGTATTTGGTTTGTCTTACTGTTTATAATATAATTACAGAGCTCT
The DNA here is from genome assembly GCA_002564285.1 of Tympanoctomys barrerae. Lineage (NCBI taxonomy): Eukaryota > Metazoa > Chordata > Mammalia > Rodentia > Octodontidae > Tympanoctomys > Tympanoctomys barrerae. Next base: position 5,025 of record NDGN011419951.1, read on the forward strand.
TTTCTGCAGACAAGGGAGACACTTTATTAGTCCTTAGAGGTTGCCAATATTCAGTATGTATTTAGTGTCATAATTGATGCTGGTTTTATTACTGTAACAACCACGTCATAGCTGTTGCTATTCATTGATTTTCTTGAAGTGCCAATGTCTACATTGCCTAATAGTCATTAATAATACTGTAGCCATTCCAGAAGGACTGGGCATTGTGACAAAGCCACTGCAACCTCCAACCTCCAGTAACCAGAGGTGGTTAGATTCTGGACAAAGGCAAAGGCCAGTAGTTAGCTATGCCCAGAGAATGTCAGAGAAAAGTAGGTATTAACTAAAGAGGCCTCCATACTAGAAATTAAACTTTCCACTACAGTAAACCCACAGAACTCAACACAGAACAAACATGCAGAATAGAAACCTGAGAAGACAGCAAAATGCCTGCAAAAGCTCCGAGAGCCCCCAAGCTGATCCATGGGACATCGAAGGGGAGGAAACCAAAAGGCTTAAATTACCAAAATGTTATCAGAAAAGATAACAAAGCAGTTCAACAAGGCAATTGACTAGCCCACAGAACACATAAATAACAAGATATTGGGCCAATTAATATCATTAATAGAAGAGCTAAACAAAATGATACAAAAAGGGGCCAGGGAGATAGCTCAGTAGAATAAGCACTTGCCTAGCAAGTACAAGGGCCTGAGTTCAATCCCCTGTTGTGAAAAAAAAAAAAGGCAAAACATGCATGACCAGTCTAGAAAGGATTGGAGTCCTCAAATAGGCTCCAAATAGAAATTCAGAAGGCAAAAAATTCTGTTGAAAGTATTGACAGGGCTAGGGAGATAGCTCAGCAGTCTAAGCACCTGCCTCACCAGTGGAAGGACCCAAGTTCAATCCCTGGTACCTCATGCCATGCTGGCCCTGGAGCCCCAGGCACACTGTGCCAGCCACAACTGGGCATGGTGGCACACACTTGTAATCCCAGTGCTGGGAAGGCTGAGACAGAAGGATCACTATGAGTCCAAGCTGCATGGTGAGACTCTGTACTAAATAAATAAATATATTATTATTGACAGTCTTAGAACTAGATGACAGGGCTATTGTCAAGGACATCTTAAAATCAAAAGAGTAAGGTTCAACAACTAGTAATACAAAGAAGACTAAGATTAATTGTAATTAGTAAAAAATGGGAAGACTGCACAAATGTCCCAAAAAACCTGTTTGCTGAAATAATAGCTAAAAGCTTTTAAAATAAGGTAAAACAAATTTAATATCCAGGTAAGTGAGGCATACGTAAGTCTAAATAGTGGTGACTGGATAAGAACTTCCTCATGACACATCATAGTCAAAATCTCAGGAGCCCAGCATAAGAGCAGAATCTTAAAAGCAGTTAGAGAAAAGGAATGAATCACTTATAAAGGAAACCTATTAGAGCTACAACAGACTTCTCAACACAATCCTTAAAAGCCAGGAGAGCTTGGCACGAGAGGAGAGAGAGACAGACAGACAGACACAGGGACAGAGAGGAGAGAGAGCCAAATCAATGCAATTAGAAATGAAAAAGTGAAATTGTAATGGACACTGCCAAAATAAGAACATTATTAAGAGTTTGCAGAGACATCCAATTGACAGCTTTTATGATATTCCATTCCAGATAATGCTGAGGCGATGCCTAGAACTTCCTAAACCTAGTCACCTTGATTCCAGGAAAAGTAAAACTTCACACCTCACTGCACAAAGACCTCTCCCCTCATAAGCAGGAAGTGAATCTATGGGAATTGAGTTTCCTCTTAAGCTTTAAGGACCCCTTCAGAGCTAGGAAAATAAAACTGAAATAATGATCTACCAGACTCTACCCCACCTTGTCTAGTCCAGAAAAATGGCCTCATTCTTTGGTGAGCAGGCCAGTCTGAACTCCTTCAGTTGCTTAAATTGGAGTCATTTTCCTAGTTTCCCTTTCTTTCTAACTCTGCCTAGTTAATCTGCCAACACCTCACACTGATATGTCCTGGAATCCTCTCCCACCCTCCACCCTCCACCCCAGCCTAAGGCAAAAACTCACTTCTTAGGCCAAATTGAGGTCCTTATCTCCTCCTTAGGGGACTATATTAGACCCTATCTAGTTATAATTCATTGTCTCCACTTCAGAACTGTGAGTTTTAGATATTCTGCAATAAAATTAATCTGAGTATGACATTAAAAAAAGGAATAAGCCAAGCTGACCTTTTCCTGATTCTTTGTCCATAGCTCCTAAACCCATGGAATCCTCATAAAGTGGTAAGAATGGTTTTTGTATGCCAGTGAATGACTGGTGGCTGGGATGCTTATAGATCTGTTAAGGATGGAGGCTGGGCACCCAAAGGACTAAGGCAGATCAGAGGGTTGAAGCTAAGCCCTGCTTCCTGGCCTTGGGAGGGGACTGGAGCTATGAATGAGTTACACTCCAGTTGCCAATGTTGCAGCCAATCCTGTGTAAGCAGTGATGCATCTTTAAAACCTGAAAGTGATTGGGTTCAGAGATCTCCTTGGTTGGCGAAAGTATCCATGTGCCTGGATGGTGAATCACTCTGACTATAAGGGGAAAGAAGCATCTGCACTAGAAACTCTCAGTTCTCACTTTATGAGCCATGTCATCTACCTCTTAACCTGTATCTTTTATAATCTTATGGCCCATAAAGTGGTAAATAGAAGCACAGTCATCCTTCCTTCGGGATCTTCAGAGGCCCTGGCTCTAGGACTCACAAAAATCTATAGATGCTCAAGTTCCTTATATATAAAATGGCACAGTGTCTGCATATAACCTACACATATCCTCTTGTGTACTTCAAGTCACCTCTTAGTCTGTAGGCCTCAGAGTAATCAGGCATCTTATGTGATGACTGGCTTCTTAGGAGCTGGCCTTGTCACCACCCCCCTTCCAGTCTGTTACACAGCAACAGCTCAGATTCACATAGGACATGAACATCTATTGGGAAGCATGGCTCACCTGGAGTCTGTTCTGGAGACTCACTATCATGGAAGGATTTTTCAAGCCACATTCTTTTACTTTTTTTCTTCTTCTTTTTTTTTTAGATAGCATCTTGCTGCATGGCCTAGGCTGGTTTCAAACTTGTGGCAGTCCTCCTGTCTCAGCCTTCTGGTGCTGAGATTACAGGCATGCACCACCATGCCCAGCTCAAACCACACATTCTAATCCCAGGCAGGGTTACAAACTCATTTATTCACATGGACCTGGCAGGTGATAGTTGAATGAATAAGGTCTGCTGCAAGACAGGAGACTGGGACGGGCTGAGAAGCCCTGGAAAACCCAGACCTTACTAAAGGGCAGCTGACTTTGCCTTGAAAGCTATGGGGCCCCTGATACTGCATCTTCTGAACTTCCAAGGAGAATCAACAATCTAGGTTTTATATAAAATGTCCTGATCTCAGAAACATGGTATGAGGGAAGCAAAACACTGGGTTTGGCCCCTGGGCTGTCAGTTTGTGGACAAACTTCTCAGTCTCCAAGGTAATCTCCATGCCCATGAGCACAGCACACGGGGCCATCGTGCCTTGCAGGGGCAGTGTTGCCTGACCAGCTAAGCTTACTTCCCAGCCTTCTGCACCATGCATATTTATCAATTCTTCCTATATGCCAAGCATGCTATAGGTGCTGGAGATGTAGCAGAGAACAAGACAGTCTTTAACCTCCTTATATTTTAATTGGAAGAGACAATAAACAAAGCAATGTCTAAAATGTCAGATGGCACTACATACCATAGAGAAAAATATGGTGAGCTGAGCCCCAGCACAGCAGGTGGCAGACCGGTCCTTGTTCTTGGCATGCCTTTCTGTCTGCCTTGAATGACCTTTTTACACTTTGCTGCATTCTGTACCTGTCACCTAGGACTTAGCTCTTTGTCACAACCTGTGAAGTTTCCCTGTTATCCCTCACCCGGCTTGCTACTGTGTGACAACCCTGCTCGCTTTCCAGATGCACATGCTGTTGTAACCATTTCTTAAGTTTATTTTTACCTTGGGTATCACTCACTAGAGGGCCTCAGCATTGCCTTAAATTTTCTATACATCTTTGTTGATCAAAGGAGCACCTTTTTTGTGAAGATCTGTGGGGAGGGAGTTGTTTGTTGGGAAAGAAATTCATCTATGCTGTTTTTTCTTTCCCAATAAGAAAGGTTCTTTACCATGCTGCCAAAATACAGAACTGTGCATGTTGTTACTTGAAGAGCCAATTTAAGGGAACTTGTGTATTTCCTTCCATTTGGGGGCAGGTTTTTAATGAGTGTAAAGTACTGTCTTATATTTTCAATGATTCAGAGGAGCCCGGGGTACCTACACCTGGTGTGAAACCCTAACATACTTATTCTAGGTACATATTCATACACACATCATGCACATAAAAACATGCATGATGTTCACTCAGTGTACAGGTGGGGACCTAACTGCATTTACACCAATTTAGGTAAACAGGATGCATATCTAATTGACAGGCATCAAACATAAAAGCTGCCCTGGCACAGTGCTATCTCAGCTCTGCATCTAACTTTCTCAGTGTTGTGCTTCTGTCTCATTCCTACTGCCTGAGTTTGCAGTGCTTCAAGCTGCCTTATCTAACACTGTGAGAACCCCACTGAGTATACATGGAGACCTACTGAGTTTTCTAGAAGACCCAGAGTTCGGGTTCATGACTCTGTGCACTGCTATCGCATGGAACAAAATGAGGCTGAGTTTCTGTTGCTCTGTGAAGCACACACATGTTCCACTGCACGCTGGAACGCTTAAGCTCTTGAGCCTAACCGCAGAGTGCTGTGGGCAGATCAGCCTCTGATCTGTCTCATCTCTGGAAACCCTGAATTTCAAGCTGTGTCAGAGCCTCCCCAGAAGAATGTGACCAATGATGAATCCTGGGAGGAGAGACACCACTCGGGCACCTGATGGCTGCCTGCGAAGCCTGTGCCTTGGACAATGGCTGAGGACATGTGATCAACAGCAGGTGTCAGTTGTATTTGCCTCACTGTCGAGACAGGAGCAGGGCATGGAAGAGGACAGTAGTCAGGGAGTGAGCTAACCATGGCTTGCACGGATGTCCAGAAGTGCTGTGAAGATTCAGGTCATTTAGTGGATTTATGATTTCTCTTGAATTGGTTATTTGCTTCACATACTCTTTTTGACAAGATGAGCCCTAGGTTGGTTGGTTGGTTTAGACATAAAAAAGAAGAGGAAATAATAATCTTTTAAATGCCATACCAAATTCAATCATCTCTGCAAACTATTTTCTCAGCTCCCAATTCTGTCCATTTTTCCCGCTTCAATCCAAATATACTTTAACCCACTATCAATGTGGAGGCTTCTTAGAGTGTTTTCCATGATTGTATGAAGACTTCTCAGCTCTGATGCAATTTTTCAGGCTGTTCAACCCAAGTTTGAGGACTGACTCTGCTCCTCTTTATTTTCCTTATGTAGTTAAGTGTAGAACTTATCTCTGAGGAATTCAGTGATCGGTGGTAGAACCAATGGTAGATCTTTTAACCTCCCACCATCGTTTTGTCCATCCCTGCCAACTAAAGTCTGGCATTAGACATAGGCTGGAAAGGTTATATCCAGGCAGATCTTTTAATCCTATTGTAAGCAGATGAGGGCAGGCTCCCGCAGTGTGCATTGTAGCTTGAGTTTCAAAAATGTGTTTGCAGTAGCTGCCCATAACCTTTATAGTTACAATTTGAGAGCTATACTGATAAAGTTTCCATTGATGATTGGCTGTGTATATTCCTTGAAGATGAAGACATCTTGCATTCCATTATATTTCCAAAATGGCATCTGGGCTCAGTGTTCAGGAGTGGTCAGTGGAATGATTGATTAGGCTCTCCAGATTTGCAGGAGCTTATCAGTGTATGACTTGAGCCACCCCCAACTGTGGTTGTGGAGGAAGGACTGATGTTTAGAAAAAAAAAATTCAGGAAAGGAAAAAACATTGAAGGCATCTATTCAGAAAGGATTCACAGTAACACCAGAAGGTCTAATGATGTTCCTCTGTTAAAGGGTTGACGTCTGCTCAAAGTGTTCTGGGTGAACACGGGGAGGGAGGCAATCGCAGGACAAGAAAAAGATTGAGCCCAGATGTCCATTATCAGGGAGGAAAGTCATGTTTCAGGAAAGAAAATATAGCTGATGACAAACTCCAATTTCAAGCATTTTGAGGTGCCTCTGAATTATAAATTGTATTCTGGGGACCTGGAAAGCATTGTGGGAGGCAGAGAGGGGAAACCTCATCAAAAGCAGTTTCATATTCTCACATTGACCCTCAGTGGAATGTTTGATGGGTAGGAGGCTGATGTCAGCCTGGGATAAATTCTCTCCTGGAAGCACTGCTTGGGGCCAGGACTGGTTTGGGTGGGGATGACCTTTCTTCTTCTCAGGAGCCAGCAGGACTTGTCTGCTACTGGAAATATGATAGTGGCCTTTCACAGGAGCTGTTACTATCTTTCATCATCCACTCAGTATCCAAGTTGCCCGTGTATATTAGATCTATTCTGGCTTGTAAACAACATATACCTGAGCCAAATAGGTTCACACTGACCATAGGGAAAAACTATGACTTCCACAGTTATAAAACTTGGGAATAGATTTCCCAGATTGGACTCAGATACTCAGATGAACTCCATGAGTCTGTTTTCACCTGTTAACCCTGCTACTTTCAGACACTCCCTTGCAGGTAACTAGACAGGCAGGTCTAGGCTCTCTATGTCATTAAAAAGCCCAGCTACTTCTTTTGCAGTGGCTCTTGCAACAGTCCCAGAGCTGTTCAACTTGGCCTCATATCATCCAATAGCTGAGACCAGTAAGATTCACGGTGGTAATGGACACATGTTGGAACTAGGAGGGGCCCAGGTGGTATCAGTTACAAATGGTAACCACATGGCTGGTGAAAGGACAGATGCTTCTTTATGATGAACTAGCTTTTTCAGACCGAAGGGGGATGGTGGTTACAGGGCAAGTTTATGTTATAATGAACAAGTGCTGTATTGGGATTCCTTTGTCTAAGGGTATAAGTGTTTCTATAGAATCACAAATTTCACTTCATCTAAACTTTAAGACTAGGCTCTTGAAATTTGATTTCCTCTTTTCCATGCCATATTGTAGCAAATTTCTAAACAAAAGTTGTATTTTGTTGTGAAAGATAAATACCATTTAATATGCTTTCAATTCATATAATCAAGAAGCACAATCTCTTGTTTCTCAGCTAAGGACAAACATGAAGTTTCTAAAGCCAATTGCTTGGCAACAGAATAACATCATAGGTGTAAGTGAATAGAAGCAAAATACCACATTGCTGGAGCTCTGTGCCCAAGGCACTTGGGGCTCAGTGCTGCTGAGGAGAGGATGTGGCCTTGACTGATGTTGGAAGATTAGACATTTTCACTCTGCTTTGCCTCTCACAAAGGGACGAGTCTGAGTAATCCACTTTTTCCCTTAGCCTCAGTTTCCTTTCTCTCCAGTATAAATGGTTTCTTTTCTAAATATTGTAGTTGACAATCAAAATCCATCATGACACTGTGTGATTAATCCTCAGGTCCATTGCAGACCACAGTTTTGGGGACACTGTTAACTATCACGTGTCGTATGACTGCCCACCAGCCACGATCCAGTACCCTCTGAATTCCTGGAGCAGGGAGAACATAAAACAATGTAGGAGAGGCATCCATACATAGAAACCTCTAAGTCTAACATATTTAAATTTACTCTTTTTCTGTCTGCGCTGAGACATTCTGTTACTGGACATGATAGGCTGCTAGCCAGGGTGCTCAGTATAGTTCAGGAAGGTCCTTCCATACCTCAGCTTTACACCTGGACAACAAGGGACCGCACTGCGCTGAGACCAAGGGAAAAGGCTATGTCAGCCCAGCGAATAAGTGAATGAATGAACCTATGACCAAGCGCTCAGATTACTTCTAGTTCTTTTCTTTCCCATAATTTTATTAATAAACAAATAGCAATGAGACAGTTTCAAATCAAATTGGTAGATCAGTTTCAATAATAACACATTGCATACTCTCTTCCTAGTGATTAATTGCTGTACAAGATGTGGACTTGATATCCTATTTACAAACACCATTA
>NDGN011419956.1:0-12698 GCA_002564285.1 Tympanoctomys barrerae
TGTACTATGAATAACCACTATGAAGACAACAATATGCAATGTATTAATTATTGTAACTGTCCTGCTAACATGTTTTGAAACTGTCTTATTGCTACATGTATCTCAATAAAATTAATAAAAAAAAGAAATTAGAAAGAAAAATAAAAATAATTAAGCATTAACTGCTCCTTTCAAAAGACTTACAGAGGGGGTGGGGAGATGGCTCAGTAGAATAACTGCTTCCCTGGCAAGTGCAAGGGTCTGAGTTCAATCACCAATTCCACCAAAAAAAAAAAAAGACTAACAGAAATTGGAAGTACAATTATCCAAACTATCCTGAATATATACATAATATATCTTTTTGAATATTTATTCCATTCCATTTTATTGTATATTACTTTTATTTGTTTATTTATTTATTTTATGTATTTATGTATTTATTTATTTATTTTGCATTACTAGGGATTGAACTCAGGACCCTGTGCTTGCCAGGCAAGCGCTTATTCTACTGAGCTATCTGCTCAGCCCCTATTCCATCTTATTGTACTCTTGTGTAGAAGGCACAAAGAGGTTTCTGTTGAGTTCCTATTTTCCACTTGTACTGTCTTCCCCACTATAGGCTTTGTAATTATTGGATTATTGAAATTATCCATTTCATGTTGCTTACATTTTACAAATCTATCTTACATTTTCTGATACTTTAACATATAATTCTAGGATAGTATTATAATAACTTTGCATTTTTAAATTCACCTAATTCACTTTTGCTCTTTTACCAATATTATAAATTCTTGTCTGACAACTCTTCTTGGGACTATTATTTAAAAAATAAAAAAGTGATTTTCATCTACATGGTTCTTTTTTAACCTAATCACTTATTTCATGAAAATGTCTTCAAAATTTTACTTGTTCAGTGACAAAAGTAAATCAAAGATTCAAATATCCAAAAGCTAATTTTCCTTTTCTTAATGTACATGTTGTCATATTTGTTGTAAATTGGACTTTGATATTTCAGGCAGACGACTTCTTTATTTCAATATATTGTTTATGAGTCATTTTTTCTTTTTCATATCTTGAGATAGATGTACTAAAATTATAGATTTTAAGAATTATGTAAAAGTCATAATTTGTTTATTTAAATTTATTTATTTGGTACAGGGTCTTGCTACACAGCTGAGACTCCTAGTGATCCTCCTGTCTCCTCCTCCCCAGCACGAGAATTACAGTCATGCACCAGAACGCCTTGTTTCAGTGGCTGGCAGGGTGAGCCAGTCTTCCAGAACAGGAACAGCATGCAGAGCCAGGAATTGAACACAGGTCCTTTCACTTGCAAGGCAATTATTTATACTGCTGAGCTATCTCCCCAGCAGCTGTTCTTTTGTTTTTTTAAAGAGAATGCAGAATTGAATGGAAAAATGAAAGAAAATAAAAAGAAAAAGGAAAACAAACATTAGAAATGATAAGATATTCATGAAGCAAAATAATAGAAATACCAACAATGGTTGCTGTTTTACATAATGTTACCTTCAAATTAGTTGTTTAGATTACCAGATAAAACAAGCAAATTTGGCTTTAAAAGAAGTCATAAGAAATTAAAAAGAGATGAAAAAAATAAAATCATATATGCTCATTTCAATAGACCAGCAGAAATCAGTAATACAATTACCCAAGATAGGGCCGGCCAAATAGCTCAGTGGATTAAAGCACCTGTAAGCACGAGCAGGAACCAGGGGTTTCATCCCCCAGCCTGCCATGCTGGTCCTGCCCCTGGGGCACGCTGAGAAAGAAATTGAGACTGGGCCTGGTGGCATAGGTATGAATCCCAGCACTTGGGAGGCTGTAAACAAGAGAATCACTATGAGTCCGATCTAATAATGAGACCCTAAACACACTGTACACTCCTCCCTAAAATACAGAAAAAAATAAAACAAAAAATAATGTTTACCCAAGGTATCCTTCATATATACATAAATATATATATTCCTTTCTTTCATCCTTTTTTGTATCCCAGTTTTTACTTCCCATTGAACAGATAATTTCCATTTCACATTATCTATTGCAACTTTCAGACTTTATTTACATTTCAGGTTTCACACTAGGGAGGAAATGCGATGTTTGCACATGCAGGTCTGATTTATGTCACTTACCAGTATGGTTTCTAGTGATATCCCTTTACTATAAAAACTTTGAGTTAATCTTTTTTATAACTGAGTAATATTCCATTGCATAAAAGTACTTCATCTTGTTTGTCTTTCCTCAGTTGATGGGCATTTGGATTGTTTTCCAGATTTAGCTATGACAAATTATGCTGCTATAAACATGGGTGCACATAAATCACTGTGAGATGATGTTCTTAGTTCATTTGTAAAAATACCTATGAGGGGAATAGCTGAGTTAAATGGGACATAAAATCTTGCTTTTTGAGGACTCTCCACACTGATTATGATTGAGCCAGCCTGCACTCCCCCAACAGTGAAGAAAAGTACATTTTTCCCTACAGCTTCTCCCAGATTTGTTATTGGTTTACTGCTTGATGATAGCCATTCTTTCTGGGATAAGGTACCATCTCAAAATTCTTTTAATTTGCAACTCTTGAATGACCAATGATGTTGAACATTTTCTCATGTATTTATTTGCCACTTGTATTTCTTTCTCCAAGAATTGTGTCTTACTCTTAGATGCCCGTTTTGGTGCTGGGCCTTTACATTTTGGGGGAGGGATGATCTTTCTTAAAATTGTTTGTGTGTTCTAGATAGAAGTCCTTTTTCTGAATGACAGATGGCTATAATTTATTTCCCAGTTCATGGGTTTTCTTTTTACTCTATTGGTGATTTTGTTTTTAAATTTAATTTTATTTTGAAGAGCAAAAACAGAAGCAAAAGCAAACAGAAGAAAAAGACAGAAATTGAGTAAATATACAGCAATACATATGTTATAGATAAACAGGACTAACAATGGTTGTTTTATTATCTATTTTTATCATCAAATCTGTTGCTCATATTAACAAATATAGTTATGCAAAATTGGGGAATATAAATGAATATTGATATGTGCTTTCAATAAATCTTAATTTTTTCCTTGTCTTTTTTGTTTTAATTTATTATAAAGAGAATATAATAACTGATAAGACATTAGAAATGGTACACATTTAGGAGACCAAGACAACTTGGATTTCATCTTTTTGAGAACTTTTTGCATATAAAAAGAAATTACCCACAGAGTGAAAAGACAACTAACAGATTGGGAAAAAATCCTAACCAACAATCACTCAGACAAAGGACTTTCATCTAATTTATGTAAAGAGCTAAAAAATTCAGCCCCCAAAATTTAAAGACCCAGTCAAAAAATGGGCATCTGAAATGAATACACACTTTACAAATGAAATAAATACATAAAAAATGGTTCCACAGCACTGGCCATTCAAAAAATGAAAATTAAATCAATATTGAGATACCATATCACCGAAGAAAGAATGGCTAGCATAAGGAAATTAACTTATAACAAATGCTGGAGAGGCTGTGATGCAAAAAGAACTCTTCTGAACTGCTGGAGGGAATATAGACTTGTACAACCGCTATGGAAATCCGTGTGGACACTTGTGAAAAACTAGGACTGGGAATCTTCATCAATCCAGATATTCCTCTTTGGGGTATTTTCCCAAAAGAACTGAAGACATCATACCATAGAGATACATGTACACCCATGATTATAGCAGCACAATTTGTTATAGCCTACTCTTGGAAATAGCCAAAATGTCCATCACTTGAAGAATGGATGAAAATGATGTGGTATTTTTATACAATGGAGTACTACTCAGCTATAAGGAAAAGCAAACTCAAAACCTTTATAGGTAAATGGGAGCAACTAGAGGCTATACTCATAAGTGAAATAAATCAGACTCTTATGTATAAATATCATACTGTGTCCCTAGTAAGAGTAAATAAAACCTGAAAGGTATAATAGATATAGTAAAATGGAGAGAAACTGAGCTTAAGTTGAAGATGAGCAAAATGAGAAAATATACAAAAAAAGGAAGGAGGGAAAAACATACATGCAAGTGTATATACAGCATGGCTGAGAAGATTGTACTCATCGTATCCATCAGTTTTTCAATGATAGCCAATGTTTAGAATTTTTATCTTGATTAGCTCAGCATGGTAATATCTGAGATCTGAGAAGTTACATTGAGATCATCAATGAATAACACAAAATCCACAGGTGATTTCTTTTGATGAACAGAAACTTTTCAAAATGATGAGATCCAAACTGTTGATTTCTAAAGTATATCCAGTGCAGTTTGCTTTTTGTTCATGAACACTCTACACACTCCTATATCTTTAAGATTTCTGCATATTTTCTCTTCCAGAAGATTTAATGTTTCTGTTTTAATATTTTAAAATTGAACATTTCGACTGTAGTTTTGTGCATGGTGACAGACATGGGTCTACTTTTAGCCTTCAGCATATGTAAAGCCAGATTTTCCAAAATCACTTATTAAAGAGACTATCTTTCTACCAGAGAACATGTTTGGCCCCTTTGTTAAAGAGATGGTGGTTGAGTATGTGTATAGTTCTGTCTGCATCTGCTAATCTGTTTCATTAATCCTTGGGTCTGTTTTTTCCCAGTACCATGCTGATTTTGTCACTGTAACTTTGTAGTATAATTTTTAGTTAGGAATTTTGGTACCTCCTGCTTTTCTTCTCTTGTTTAGGATTACTTTTGACGTTTTTGATCTCTACTAGTTCCAGAAGTATTTTATCTAGAACTGTGAATTATCCTAATTACATTTTAATTGGGATTGAATTGAATCTGTATAACAATTTTGGGAATATGGAAATTTTCACCATGTTGGTTCTTCCTATACAAAAACAGGCAATATCTTTCCATTTTTTGAAATCTCTTCTATCTCTTTTTTCAGAATACTATAATTTACACTGCATAAAACTTCTCCTTTTGTGACGCTGATTCCTAAGTCTTTATTCTTGTTATGTTATTTTGAAAGGTGTGTTTTCCTTAATTTCTCTCTCAATGCATTCATTGTCTGTGTATAGAAATGCTGTTGATTTTTGAGGTGTGACTGTGTGCTGCTATGGTAATGAATTTGGTTATTAAATCTCCAAGTGTCTTGGTGGAGTTCTTTGCAGTTCTTTGGCTGTAGAGTTCTTTGGGTCTTGTCTGTAGAGTAGCATATTATTGACAAATAATGATAATTTACTTATTCATTTTATTTCTCTCTGTTGGCTAATTGCTCTGACTAATATTTAGAGACCTATATTCAATATGAGTGATGATAGTGGACATCTTTTTGTCATTCCTGGGTTTAAAGACTCTTTTCTTCCATGTTCATTAGCTGTACCACTATTTTCAATTCTGAAACTCTATCTTCAGTTTTGTTCCAGAAAATTTTTGCCAGCTTTCAGTGAACTTCTTAATTTCCTGGATATCTGTTTGAATCCTTGTCATACATTCCAATTCTTTCCTGTATTATTGCTTCAATATTTCTATCATTTGTCTATTCTCTGCTATATTTTTAATCTATATTTTTAATACAAGTGCTAAGCAATTCTTTCATGACTTTTGCAATATCTGTTTGTACCTGAAAGATTATTTCTGATCTTATTTCTTCTACCACCTGATGGAGTTGATTCTTTCTTTCAGTTGCTATCATTTAAGAAATTCCAAGTGTGTGACTTCCACATTCTTCTCTGTTCTTGTCCCTTGGACTTGTTTTAGGTGAGCTGCAGGACTAATTTTGTCTTTTTATGCTGCATTTTGGCATTTTTGATGCTCCCAGTGATCACCCAGACTCATCTGTGGCAGAAGAGTGGGGAGGCATAGGTAAGTAATTTTCCCCTACAATGGGGGGAGGTGGAGTAGGAATCATCAAGGCTCTCGCTCCTAGTTGGGGAACTGGCCTATGCTAAGCAAAGCTTCTGCACAAGTGGTGAGCATGGTCAGATTCAACAGGGCCATGCAGTCACCAGGTGACCTTAGTTCATAGATTTGGGGATCTGGTGCAAGCACAACCATCTGCTGAGCCACTACATTGGTGGCCCACAGGGCAGATTTCACGAGGTTTTTATTGGGATCCTAACATTACCCAGATGCTGCCTCAGTGCTCAGGTGCTCAGACCAAGTGCCAGCACAACTGCCATGCCTTTGCATTCATGGCCAAGGGCAAAACTCCCAAGCACCTTCGTTCCTGATATGAAAGTAAAGGTTTTTGTCCATGTAGTATTATGTTGGTTGTTGTTTTCTCATAGATGGTTTTTATAAGTTTGAAATTAAGAACATCTATTCCAATTTTCTGCAGTCTTGTGTTTATTTATAATGAGTGCTGAACTTTGTCAAAAACTTTTTCTGCATTTATTAAGATGATCATGTGATCTTTTTCCTTGACTCTATTGATGTGGTGCATTACATTTATGAATTTACCTGTATTCAACTATCCCTGTATTGAGTTCCACTTGGTATTATGTGATATAAAAATCTTGATTTTCTGGCATTTTTTATTCACTTTAATGAGGGAAAAAAAGATAAAATAGCAAAGAAACAGTTTCAAAACAAGTTAATAGGATAGTTACAATAATTAATGCATTGCATATTGTTTTCTTTGTAGTAATTATTCAGAGGACAAGATATAGACATGATATTTTGTCTAAACAATGCTAGCACAAACCTGTCTCCTCAATGAACTAAGTGAAATTAGCTACACATCTATCCTCACAATATTGTATATATATATTTTTTCATAATAAAACAGTCCTAAAAAAGAAACTGGAAATAAATAAATAGTCCTTTATACTTTTGCTAAGTTAATAACATGTGACACAAAGTTGCCTAGCAACTAATAGCTGACCTTCACCTGACAAGATGTTTCTCTCAGGACTGAGGCATCTTGTTTGCTTTAGGCTTTCAGGTCTAGTCTTACCTATACATATTTAATCAACTTTCTAGCTTCCATGGTGCCCAACATATCTCCTGTTTTTTATTGTTTTGGGAGAAATGGGTGTTCACTGCAGTTAGAGAAGCTGTATTTGGAGAAGTCTTTAAAGGAACTTTTCATATTTAATGCCAGTCCAAAGAGTTCAAGTACAGAGAAAGTAGGTGGGAATCTTGAAAATATAGGGGTAGACAAATATTTCATCAACAAAAATCAACCTACACTGGAAATACTTGAAATAATTAACAAATGGGATCTGCTTTTATAAAGAAGTTTCTGCACATGAAAAGAAATTACCAACAGGGTGAAAAGACAACTTACAAGGTTTGAAAAAAAAAACTAATAAGCACTCAGACAAAGGTCTTCTATTACAATTTATAAAGAACTACAAAACATTAGGGCCCCCCAAATTAAAGAACTAATCCAAAAAAAGCATCTGAGATGAATACACACTTCTCAGGGGAAGAAATACAAGAGGCAAATAAATACCTGAAAATATATTCCACAACACTAGCCATTCATGAAATGTAAAGTAAAACAACACTGAGATACCTTCTCACCCCAGAAAGAATGGCTATCATAAATCAATCAACAACAAGTGTTGGAGAGGCTGCGTGGGGGCTGGGGGGCTGTGGTTGGGGAGGAACACTTCTCCACTGTTGGTGGGAATGTAGATTGGTGCAACCATTATGGAAATCAGTGTGGATACTCTGCAAAAAACAAACAAACAAACAACAACAACAACAAAAACCTAGGACTGGAAATCCCATTCAATCCAGCTATCCCCCTTCTGGAAATTTTTCCAAAAGAATTGAAAACATCATATCATAGTGACGTAAGTTCGCCTGTGTTTATAGCAGCACAATTTATGATAGCCAAATCTTGGAAACAATCAAAATGCCCATCGACTGAGGACTGGATGAAAAGATGTGATGTTTTTATACAATGAAGTATTACTCAGCTATGAAGAAAAACAAACGTGAAGCCTTCATAGGTAAATGGATCCAACTAGAAGCTATATACATAAGTGAAATAAACCAGGCCCACATGTGAAAATATCATATCATCTCCCTACCATTTTGTTTGTTAGTATATTGATGAGGACTTTTGCATCTCTGCTCATGAGGGAGATTGGCCTGTCATTATCTTTTTTGGCTGGATGTTTTTCTTGTTTTGGTATCAGAATAATACTTGCCTCTAAAATTGAGGTTAAGAAAATTACTTCCCTTTGAGTTTCATTGAGGAGTTTGAAAATTGTTGACGTTAAATCTTCTCTATGTTTCTTATGGAATTCAGTTATAAATCCATCATTACCTGGGATTTTCCTTGTTGGTAACTTTTTTAGTACATTTTAAATTTCATTGAGTAACATCAGATTATTTTTTAATTTATGTATTCTTGATTCTGGTTTGGTAATTCATATATATTTAGGAATCTGTCCATTTCTTCTATGTTTTCCATCCTGTGAGAGCAAAGATTTAGGAAAATAGAAATAGGTATTGATCTAAATTTCTATAGGGTCTGTAGTGATTTTGCAATTTTCATTTCTTATTGCATAAATTTGAACTTTTTCTTCCTTTTATGATAAGGTTGGCTGAGGGTTTATTAATTTTATTTATTCTCTCAAAGAGCAAACTTTTGGATTCATTAATTCTTTATATCATTTTCTTCATCTCCATTGCATTAATTTCTGCTCTGATCTGTGTAATTTTCTGTTTTTCTAGCACTTTGGGCTTGACTTGCTCTTGGTCTTCCTTTTCTATTTTCTTTCTTTCTTTCTTTTTCTTTTTAACTGGGGATTGAATTCTGGCCCTTGTGCTTGTCAGGCAAGCACTTATTCTACTGAACTATCTCACCAGCCCTTTTCTACAAACTTGAGGTACAGCATAAGATTGTTTATGTGAATTGTCTGTTACAATTCATCCTATATAGTTGGTTACTCCTATACTGGATGTACATGTGTCCCCTAACAAGTACGTAGTGACCTTCTTTATCTCTTTTAATTATTATTGGTTTAAAGTTCACATTGTCAGCAACCACATAGCTTTCCCTGCTTTTTTCTGGGTTTATGTCACATGGAGTACTTTTTTTCTAACCTTTGACTTTCAGTCTACAAATTTATTTTTTAGTTAAATATGTTTCTTATATTCAGAATACTGTTAGATTTTGTTTTTTTGATCCACTCTGCCAATCTGCTTCTTTTGATTGGTCAATTGAGGCCATTTGAATTGATAGTTATAACTGATATATACTGGTTCATCTTTGTCATGCTATTTTGGTACTATACATTGCCTACTTTTTTTCTCTATTTAACTGCTTGTTCTACTTGTTGGTTCATTTCTGTTATTCTTGAAATTGCAGTCATTCTTTTTCTCTTTCTATGTAGAATTTCTGTCAATACTCCTTGTAGGGTTGGTTTGGTGATCATGGATTTCTTCAATTGTTCTTTTTCATGAAGTATCTCATGTCTCCATTAAATATAATAGATAATTTTTCAGGTAGGATCAGTGTGGTTTGGAAGTGATTTTCATTTAGGACCTGCAGGACTGTACTTCAAGCTCTTCTTGATTCGATGGTTTGTGTTGAGAAATCTGCCATAATTCTGATTGGCTTTACATTATAGGTGATCTGTTTCTTTTTTCTAACAGCTTTTAATATTCTGTTCTTTTTCTGAATTTGATTAGTATATGTCTGGGGGTAGACTTATCATGGTTAATTAGAGTTTTATACACTTTCCTTATCTTTATATCACATTCATTTCCTGTGTTTTGGAGATTTTCTTCCACTACTTCTGCAAATAGTCTTTTTATGTCATTTATGTTGAGTTCTGTACTTTTGTTGATATCCATAAGTCTTATATTGATTTCACTCGTATCAATTTGCGTTAGTGTATTATTTCCTGGTTTCTTGTTATTTTTAAGAGATCTTTCCTTCCATGTTCACCACCTGTAGTGCTATTTCAAGGACTGAACGTCTATCTTCACTTTTATTCAAGAGGTTTTGCCTGCTTTTCATGGAATTCTTAATTTCTCTTGATGTATTTTTTTTTGTTTGTTTGTTTTGGCAGAACTGGGGATTAAACTCAGGCCCTTGCACTTTCCAGGAAAGCACTTATTCTACTGAGCCATCTCCCTGGCCACCCAGAGATGTATTTGAATCTATTACACTGTAGTTTTTTTTTTCGGTATTGTTCATTCAATGTTTTCATCTCTTTCCGATCCCATTCTATTTTTTTTAAATCCATGTCTGCTTTAGATGTGCTGATCAATTCTTTCAGGACTGCTGTCCTTTCATTTTTATCTGGGAAATTACTTCTGATCTAGTATTTTCTGTTGCCTGATGAAGATTTATCTTTACTTTAGTTGCTATCATTTCTGAAATTTCCAGTGTGTGACTTTCAAAGTCTTCTATGAGGTTTTCTCCTAAACTTGTTCTGAATGGGCTGGAGGTTGAGATTGCCTTATTCGCCTTCCTTTTTAAAACTTCAAATGCTCACCTAGACTTAGCACTGATGGTAGAGGCGTAATGTACAGGAGTGCAAGACTGCTTGGACAGTGTGAGGGCAGGGTAGGGCTCGCTGCTCACCTAGGTTCACCAGGTCCCTGTAGGTGTCCTGTGGCAGCCTGACTTCTACCAGGGTGGGAGAGCCAGTCTCTTAGCTCCAGCAATGGCAATGGGAGGGGCCAAGGCAGGGATTTCCAGGTCCCCACATATGTACTGTGTCTGTCTGCCTATGATGGTGGGCGAAGCAGCTGCAGCTTAGTTGAACTCTGGCAATGAGGATGGGATTATAATTTCTTTATTAAATTCAGTATTTTATTGTTCCAAACAAGTTCACATATTCATGAAGTAGGCTTTGGTCACATGTGAAGAATTGCTTCATCAGCAGAATTACTACTTCACTCTTTAAACGCATCCCAGAAACTCTCCTCAGAGGCAACCACTGTTTTCTTTCATCATGAATTAGTCTGCTCTTCAACTTCATAGTAATAGAATATTTTCTCCTCTGTAATAAAATATTTTCTATTGTGAGACTGAATTCTATAATCCACTGAAAATTCCCTAAGAATTGCCAAATTCTTTATTAGTTCACTCACATTGATGTATGAGTTTTACTTTATTGTATGAAAATGACTTGTTTAATTTATTATTGATAGAAATCCGAGTTGTTTACAGCATTTGGATATTGCTTTTAAAAATGACATGATTTCCTTAGATTTTACTTATTGCTCATTAAAAGGAAATATATCCTATGATTATTAATGAATAAGATACTGTTCAATGAACACTGATTTTATACATTCAACTTCTGTTTGTGACAGGGGTTTACATTATGATCTTGAATCATTGGTTTGCCCCTCATGTGTGATTTCCCTGTGAAACTCCATACTTTGTGTTGTCTGCAGCAAAGACTGAGAAATAATAAACTTTCAGGGAAAACTATGTAACTGATACTTCATCAAACAGTGTGCACATATGGACTCAACTGCCAACATACTTTTATGAGGCACACAGAAATCATACCCAGTTTACATATGAAGAAACTTGCCCAGAGATCAGTGGCCATAAAACAATGACTTGAACCCAGGTCAACTAGTTCTCTTTCTGGATGCACCTTGAGAACAGATACTTAAGTAAAATAAATCAGATACATGTGCTTAACTATTGCATTGTTTCTCTTTTGTGAAAAAGTGAAAGCCTAAATAAGAAAAAGAATGGATGATACATGTTGAAAAGTAGGAAGGAAATGTTTAAATGAGAGGGAGACCAAGACACAGGAGGAAAGAAAAGAAAAATGGAAAAAAGAAAAGAAAGGATAAAATGGAAACAAAGCATTTGGTAAATAATGAGAAGAAGCAGAGTGAAAGAGAAGGGAGAAGAATGGGGGAGAAGAGTCAAAACATAATTTGCATTAGTGCAGATTCCCTACAAAGGTGATCTTCATGTATATCAATAGTGTACCAATAAAATTAGCAAACAAATCAATTACTGACCATGCATATATCTGTGGTATAATTCAGATAGTCTTTGAAAAAAAATGTAAGAAAAGGATTTCAAAGATACAAATTATTATGCAAATATATGCATTGTCAGTACATGATTTGTTTAAATAATTTTATTAGAAGCACTTTTGAAGTATGGTATGTACACTTTTTTCTACACAACATATATTTATTGGTTTTCTTCATTCTTTTGAGTTAAACAATGTTAAGGTAAAGGAAGTGGAGACAATTTTACTGTCACTGCTGAAAAGGAAGTCATCATAATTTATTTTCAAATGTTCCTTGAATCCTTTGTATGTGTTTCTTCAATCACTCAGAAGGGCCAATTATTGCATTAACGATCATTAATGCCCATATGCTCTCCCTGTGTAGATACTATCAAATGCCTTAGGCATAAATAAAATACTTGGCAGTTACTGTCTGTCATTTTACTTGTATTTTTAACACAGTACATAGGAGAATTCAAAACATTAATTCATAAATCTAGTTCATACTCCTTTGTTGATTTTTTTCTTCAAAATTGGTGAACGACTAGCTGACTTTGCTCAGAAGTATAAGGAAAGGGAAGGGAGAGCTCACTGTGAATTCCTTCAATAAAAGTAAACTGCTTTGGAATTTCCATTAACCAGCAAAGCAGTAAAGGGAAAAACACCTAAAGGTAGACATAAATCAAATCCCAGAGTTGAGATTCTAGATTTTACTTTTTTTAAAATATTTTTTTATTGAGAAACAAATATCAAAGAGACAGTTTCACAATTGATTAATAGGACAGT
>NDGN011419958.1:0-11668 GCA_002564285.1 Tympanoctomys barrerae
AGATGGCTCAGTAGAATAAGTGTTTGCCTGGCAAGCACAAAGGCCTGAGTTCAATCCCCAGTTCTGCCAAAAAAGAAAACTACAAATCAGCAGATTCTGCTCATTTTCTTAAAGCTGGTTTTTACACATTCATCAGGATGCTAGTGTTTTCAACTGTTGCTCTTTAAAAGTAAAATAGAGAAGAAAAACATTAATCAGAGATACAATAGAAACATAGGAGTTAATTTCCAGAAACAAGGAGTGTTAAACAAGCACTGGAGGGATGTGGGGGAAAGGCTACAATTGTTTGAGGAGAAAAAAAAATCAATAAATAACCAACCCTAAAATATATTCTGATGGTAATATACAACTCTAAGAAACAAATGATAGTTGGTACATGTAAGCAGACAAAGCAATTTATATACAAGAAAAAAAGAAATGAAGCTCTACTTAGATTTCTTTACAGCAGCAGATAGGCCCAAAGAAAGTGAGCCAGGCATGTTTGTTTTTCCTGTTTGGCCTTTTCTTCAGGTCTTCAAAGCAATAATTGTTCAAAACAGTAATAAACATATAGCAGATATGAATATCCTTAAAATTCTGCTTCACTATGAAGTTCACATAGCTAAGGGATGAATGCGGGAGCTCTAGTCAAATGTCATTTTCCTGGTTGCCATATCTATTTCAAAATAAATCTAACTAGCAGTTTGAGAGTTTTAGAGCAGAATATCAGTGTTATAAACCTTGACAGTGTAAATATCATTCTGTAACTCACTAAATTGGGTAAACAGAGAAAACCTGTGAAGGACTTTAATTACAATAATTTCCTCAGCAAGAGGTTAGTGGTTCTTATTAAAGCATATTATTATGAAAAAAATTACCTTCAGTCTCATCATAATTTTTTACAATTCAGTTTCCCTATTTCTAAGGGAATGTTTTACAATTTTATCTTTCTGTGAAACAACATTTTAATAAAATTTAGGAATTACTACCAATATAGTTTATCTTATTTCTTTTGCATTTAATTTTATTAAAATTAAATACAATTTAGTTTTAAAAGAACATATGTGGCCCCATATGTGGCCATTTATCTACTTTGTTATTATCTTGTATTTTTATCTGTCTCTATCTGAGGATTTGTTCAATATTGTAAGCCAAGGGACATTTTTAGTGGAAAGATTTCTGTCTGATTGTTTGTTTCTCTCTGGTGTTCAGAATTAATATTTTTAGTAAAGAATGTATGTATTTTTAGAGTCATTATTATTTCAATATATCTCACAATGTTAGTCCTTCTTGGCATAGTAAACATGATACAAGATACAAAAATGAGATGAAAATTATTCAAATAAAGCTAGATTAAAATGACTCAGACAAAAATGAAAGAAGTTACAAATCATCCATATCAAGATTTAAAGAGAACAGTGGATTAAAACGCTTCCAAGCAGGTGCAGGGGCTGGGGGATTGATCCCCTGGCCTGTTGTGCCAGCTCTGCCCCCGGGGTGCACTGAGATGGCGATTGAGACTAGCGTGGTGGCAGGTGCCTATAATCCCAACTCTGGGGAGGCTGTAAACAGAAGAATCGCTACAAGTCCAGTCTAGTAGTGAGACCCTTAACACCCTGTAGACCCTTCCCTAAAATACAAAAAAAAAAAAAAATTAAAGAGGAAATGTAACTACTGAAACCATAAAAAGGATCATTTACGTAAATGCTTGAGATGACTTTGAACTAATAAGCTGAACAACTTCCAAGAAGTGGGCAATTTCTCACTGAAAAAAAAAAAAAACCTCAACCAAAATGAAATAAATGATCTAGATACTAGTAGAACTGTCAATAAAAGCTACTCATAGTTGGACAGTTCTTCAAAATGAGATCTCCAGGACCAGATGGTTTCACTGGAAAAACCCTACCAAAGACTGGAAAAAGAATTAAAACCACTTTAGCACATTGCTTTCTACAAAATAGAAATAAGAGAACATATTCCAACATGTTTACAATATTAGTATTACCTTGACATCAACACAAAAAAAAGTAAAGGAGGGAAAAGAACATGTGAAAAAGCCTTACAGGCAATATGTATTGTGAATTTAGATACAAAAATACTCACACAAGAAAAGATTACCAAACTGAATCTTAAAATGCATGAAACAATTTATACATTATTATCAATCTCATGGATACAGGGCTGGTTGAATATTGAAATACAAATTCATATATTTCACCATACTCATAAACTCAAAATGAAAAGTAACATGATCATAGGAATTAATTGGTGCCCAAAAAACATTTGACATGATCCACCACACCTCCATGAAAAAAACTCTCAGCAACTTAAAAGTTGAAGGGAATTACCCAAATTTCATAAAATTCATCTATGAAAATCTTCCAACAACATCCAAATAAATGGTAAAAGACTAAAAGCTTTCCTCATAAGATGTGGAAGAATAAAAGCAGGAATATTCTTACCAGTGTTATCTGATTCAGCACTGGAAGTTTTAGCCACTAAGTGAGGCAATAAAAATAGATAAATAGATGAAAGATACTGGACTAAAAGGGAATAATACAGTTGTCGTTATTTACATATGATGTAATTGTGTACATCAGAAATGCCAAGGAATCTACAAAATAAATTCTCAAACTACTGTCAGTTAAACAGGGTTGTAGGATAAAAGAACAACAAAACTTTATATTTCTGTATACTAACAATGAATGTATGGAAAATAGAAATTAAAGCAATATCATTTATAATTACTTCAAAGAAACAGAATACTTAGGTATATAGATTAGCAAAATATGTACTAGATCTATATCCTAAAATTTTCATAATGCGTATGAAACCAATCAAAGGAGAACTAAATAAATAGACATATCATGTTTATAGGTTAGAAGGCATAACATAGTGACAATTTTAATTTTCTTGAAAATTATCTATATGTTCAGTAAAACTATAGATAGCTTCACATGTTTTTGTAAATATATGTGAATTCATTCTAATTTATTATATATGAATGAATATATATATGATATGCATATATTTTTCCCTAGGGTAGCTAAATAACTTGATGAACTAGAGCTGGAGAAATAATTCTATCCAGAACTACAGTAATCATGACAGCATAATGTTGGCAGAGGGATAGACACATAGATCCATAAGACAGACTAGAGTACATAGAAATAAACTGGTTTTTGACAAAGATTAAAAAAAAAAAAAAACACAGCAATTCGGACCAGATAGCTCAGCAGAATAAAGTGCCTGCAAGCAGGCTCAGGGGTTGGGAGTTCGATCCCCAGGCCTGAGTGCCAGCCCCACCCCTGGGCACACTGAGATGGCAATTGACACTGGGCATGGTGGCGCGCGCCTATAATCCCAGCTTTTGGGAGGCTGTAAACAGGCGAATCACTACAAGTCTGATCTAGTAGTGAGACCCTGAATATCCTGTAGACCCTTCCCTAAAATACAAAAAAAAAAAAAAAAAAGCAATTCAATATAGAAAGAACTTTTTATAGCAAATGCTGCTATGACAAATGGACATGCATAGGAGAGACAAGAATGGAAGCTCTTTACAGCTAATATCATATGCAATGCTGAAAGATTGAAATCTTTCCCTCCGGGAGCAGAATGAAGACAACGATGCCAAATTCTGTCACTTCTGTTATACATGACATTAAAATTCTAGACGGAGTAATTGGAGGAAAAATCATCCAAATTGGAAAGGAAGTAAAGTTAGCTTCATTTACAGACATAAAGATATTATATGTAGAAAATCCTGAAGAGTACATCACACACACACACACACACACACACACACACACTCACACTTAGAATTAATCAAATCCACTGAAATTCTAGGATACAAAATCAACATACAAAATCTGTTGCATTTCTATACAGTGAAAATAAGACACCTAAAAGAGAAATTAGGAAAAAATTTAATGACAAAGTTTAAAACTCACAGTTCTTGTGTTCACAACTCGCTATACTGGAAAGGCAGGTAGATCCCTAGCCTGTGGTCAGTGTGGGCTATACAGCAAGAACCAATCAAAGCAGGGCTATAAAACAATAATTCAGTAAGTAATAACAGTGTGGCACTAACATTCAGGCATATACACAGATCAATGTAGTGAAATAGGGCCCAGAAATAAACCATTCCAACTATGATCAAATGATTCCCAGAAAGGGTATCATAGACCATATCTAGCAATTAACTCAAAATAGATCAAATGCTTATGTATAAGAGCAAAAGCTATGAAATTTACTAAAGAAAACATAAGATAAACGCTTTAGTAAATTAGATTTGGCAAGCATTTCTTTAACACCCAAAGCACAGACAAAGAAAGAAAAGCTCGGATAAATCTGACTACATCGAAACTTAAAGTATTATGCAAAGGATATGGTTAACAGTGAAAAGGGATCATAGAGGAGGGGAAAAGGTATTTGTAGAGCATGGATCTGGTAAGGGATTAATATATATAATTTAAAAATTACTCCTAAATTTAACAACAAATAAAGCAACCCATTAAAAATGGACAAGAATTTAACTAGACATTTTTTCAAAGAAAATACACAGCTAGCCAATAACTAAATAAAAAGATGTTCAGTATCACTCATCCGGATTGCAAATCAAAACCACAATAAAATGCCACTTCATATCCTGACTAGCAAAAAATAAAATAATGTTGGCAAGAATATGGGAAAATTGGAACCCTTGTATACTGCTGGTCAGCATATAAAATCATACAGCTTTTAGGAAAATAATGTGATAGTTCTTGTAGAAACTGAACAGAATTACCATAGGATCTAGCAATTCTACTTCTGGGCATATGTCCAAAGAATTAAAAGTAGGAACTTGAACAGATATTTGTACAAGAATGTTTAAAGCAGCATTATTTGCAGTAGTCCAAATGCCTAAATAATCCAAATGTCCACCAAGAAAGTAATGAATGCATCAGCTGTGGGATATTCATATGTAGAAAAGAATGATATTATAATACATGCTAAAACATGGATGAACATTGTCTTTTTCATGCTAAATAAAATAAGCCAAGCAATAACTTGTGTGTGACTCCATTTATGTAAGGTATTGTGAATGGTCAAATTCGAAGACAAAGGAGAATAGTGGTTACGAGGGGCAGGGGGAAGGGCAGGTGAGGATCTATTGGTTCATACACACAATATATTGTGGAGTGATTAAAAGTTCTGAAGATGATGATTGCTGATGGAGACAAGGAAGATTAATGTACTCCCTATTATTGAACTCGGTGCTTAAAATGTTAACATGTTTGTTACGTATATATCACCACAGTAAAAATACAATTAAGCAGGAAAAACAAGTGAATTTCAACCTACCCCTTGCCCAAAATATTAACTCAAAACGAATCATGAGCTTAAGTATAAAACACAAACACTCATAAAGAAAAAGAAACATAGGAGAAAATCTTTAAGAGCTAGCCCTGGCAGAGGGCTCTATCTACCTAAAAAGTCCATGCTATGAAGTTGAAGACACTGGGAGAAAATTTTATAAGCATCATACATGATGCATAATATACAAATCTCTCAAACTCACAATAAACAAATTGATTAATTTGGACTAGAAATTTGTCAAGAGTTAAGAGTATATATTTATTTCATTGCAGAAGATATACAAATAAATAGTAGACATAAATAGGTATTTTCAAGGTTACTAGACATTAAGGAAATTCAAACAGAAACCACAATGCAATGACAACTCTGAAACAGGCTAAAATAACAACTAGTGGCAAAATCAAATGCTGGAAAGGACACAAAGAAATTGTCATATTTTGCTCTGACAGTTTGAAATGGTACAACCACTCTGAAAAAATAGTTTAGGAGTTCCTTATAAATTTAAATGACCAAATAGCAAATCCAGCAATTGCATTTGTGAGCATTATTATAGCTTGAACTTTTCTGTCCTGAAATTCATACACTGAAATCCTACTCGCCAATGTGATAGTTTTAGGAAAATGGGTTGAGGAAGTGATAGGATTAAATAGGGTCATGAGGGTGTGAATGGGATTAGTACCCACAGGCGAATCTCGAAAAGATTCTACATCCCCTTCAATTAAGTGAGGTCACTGTGAGAAGACAACTGTTTATGAATGAGGAGGCTGGGTTCTATCAGCCTCTGAATCTCTGGTATTTTTGTCTTGGACTTTTCAGTCTCTAGAACCATGAGAAATATGATTCTGTTATCATCTCAAAGCATTCTGTTACAGCTGTCGACATGGACTAAAGCAGACATTCATGCAAGAGAAATGAAATGAAAACTTGTTGCTCACAAGAATCATGTGCAAGAACAATCACAGCAACTTTATCTGTACTAGTCCAAAGATGGGGACTGCCTGGAAATACTTCAATATAAAAAAAAAATTGTGAATGTTAAGCAAATTGTGATATATGCACACCAGAATACTGTTTAGCAGTCAAAAAAATTATTTATACATGTGACAATTGGGATGAATCTATAGGGAGCTTAGTGGAAAAATATCCTAAAAGGTTACATACTGTATGTATCCACTTGTATAACATTTTGGAAGTGCAGGACAGATTTCTGTTTCCCAGGAGTTATGGAACCATGGAGAGGCATAAAAGAGATGTGGGTGTGGTTATTTAAGGGCAGCAAGAAGGATTTTTGTGATGATACAACTCTGTATCTTGGCTAAAATGATGGACATGGAAGCCTGTATCTGTCATTTAGTGTATAGCAATAAACACACACACACACACACACACACTCGTACACAGACATGAGTACAAGTGAACCTGGGACTATCTAGGAAATACCAGTAAATTGTATCAATGTCAGTATCTTGATTATGATAATGTAATAAGGCTTTGTAAGATAGGGAACTAGACAAGAGATTGACTGAGTGCTGTACTGTTTCTTACAGCTACGTGTCAGTCTAACATTATCTCAATAGAAATTTCAATTAAAATTATTTCTATACCCTTATACCTTACCAACTCTTACTAGGAACTTCCTATATCAGTGTTATCCAACAGAACTTTCTATGATAAAAGAAATATTCTATATCTGCATTTTTTAATACAGCACCCACTAGGCATGTCTCTGCTAGGCCCTGGAAATGTCACTCAAATTCATGAGAAATGTAATTTTTAATTTTATTTAGATCCAATCAGACATACAAATTTAGTATGTACCCCTGTGGGCAACATAGCCCTAATGTCACTTTAGGCATTTCATGACTCCAAAATGAGCATTTGTCTTTCAGAATATTAGAGAGTGTTTGAAGGAGGCTAATAAAAATATCATGATTATAAATCACACGTCACAGGAGGATTGTTTATAGGCATCTTGAGAGAAAAGAAGAGCTCCATTATCTAGCTGGGATTAGAGAGGTCATAAGGAAGCACAAAATAAAATTTCCTAGAGCTGAGTCCTCAGGGCAGTGAAGGTTGATCATCAGATGAGTTATACTATGGTTTTGGAGACATAATCTCCCAAGTACAGGGACCAGGCTTCATGTGAGCACACAGACACAAGACGGCATTTCAGAGAAGGCCAGTCTTCAGTAAGTGA
The DNA here is from genome assembly GCA_002564285.1 of Tympanoctomys barrerae. Classification (NCBI taxonomy): domain Eukaryota; kingdom Metazoa; phylum Chordata; class Mammalia; order Rodentia; family Octodontidae; genus Tympanoctomys; species Tympanoctomys barrerae. The sequence goes on from NDGN011419958.1 coordinate 7,535, forward strand.
AGGCAGAGGCAATGAGCGGGGAAATCAGAAGAGCCTGGAGGATGAACAGCCTGAGGTGCCATGCCTTGACAACTAAATTTCATCATGAATATGATAAAGACACATTGAAGTATTTTGAGGATGGCATAAGTAAGTTTATCTTTAAAATATCATGCTGAAATCATTGGAAAATAGCAAGGATCCAGGTAGAGAACTATAAATGTTTGGTGAAGAATAATCAAAGGTGAATCATGCCAGAGCAGATAGGAATGAGATGAGGAATTATATTTAATATGCATTGAAAGAGTTGGATCAGGAAGATATATTCAAATGAATGCAGGTGACAGGTGTAACAAGTAACTGAGGTGGATTTCAAGCTTTTGGCAGGAATAACTTCATGAATGGTAGTGTCACTGGCACAGATAATGAAAGCAAAAGAGTAGGTTTGGTGTAGAGGGCAGTAGAAAAGATAGAGGGTGACATTTTAATGCATTGAAATGGAGGAGTCTGAGAATATCCAGGTTTTCAGACATCTTATGGGAGAACAGATCTGAGATTGGTCACAGAAACTTCATGGAGTAAGATGAGTAAAATAATGTAGTTCACCAACATGAAGAGTGAGTAAAGGAGGAAGTGGTCATAAAGGACACAGAAAAAGTGCTCAGAAAGGTGACAAGAAGAAAATCAGAAACATTGTTAGAAAGCACAGATTATGCAGCATTTTTCATCAGCATGGGAAATCTAGGATTAAAAATACCCATGTGAATCTTCTTGTTCTCTGGCTGGAACAAAACCAAAATTAAAACATTTTAGTATCAGCTCATATAATAGAGGGGCATTTTGATATATCAGAAGAAAAATCTACAATGAAACCCAAATAGAGATGGAAATTTCACTTATAAAAAGGGTAGCACTATAAACTATTGAAGAAATGATGGATTTCTATGGGTTAAAATGCCACAGCTAGAGTTCTTTGACTTGATCTATAAGTGCCAGAAACTGAAGCAAGTGTAAATTACTTTATCCAATTTAGTAAGCTCCATCCTTGTTCTGAAAGGGAAACCCATGTACCATAAGGCTGTGAACTTCAGTGGGAGTCTGTGAAATTCCCTTGAATGGTTTTGGTCCAACTTCACTCCACAGCAAGGTTAAGAACTCTGAGAATACCAGATTTGGGGAAATTAAAACTTTCGCTGCTTCTATTTTTGTAGCTCACAAAGTATGTGATGTGTCAGGCAGGTAATTAAGGCCTCTATCCTGCTAAAATCCCAGCATGCTTAAGAATATTGGAAGACATCCACACCACTGTATAAAGGGTGTCCAAGAACAAATTTCCATGGTTTCATTCTGAGTTGAACAGAGGGAAGGCAAAGAACAACCCCACCCATGACTCATGTTTCTAGTGTGTCTTAGTTGTCATCTGCTGGTCATGGCCAGGTGCTGAAAGATGAGTGACTTGTTTAGTAAAGTTGTCATGATGAAACGCAACATGGATTGTTCTGTAGGACCCATAGAGCACTTCTATTTGGTTTGCAGAGACTTGCTTATTTAAAGAAAATGAGCAAGTTGTGCAGAGATTTAAAGAAGGCATCACATACACCAAAAAGACTAGGCCTTCTGTCCACCAAATCCACAGAATCGAACCTCAATTTGCATTTTCATTTAAGGTGCCTTCTCACTGATGCCACCTGAAGCCTCATTTGCCTCTTAAAAGGGAATTTAATGGGCTCCACTTTTCCTGGGAAATCCAACTCAGCTTTATGAAATCTAGGGAGGATTTATTTAGAGAAGATGAGAGAAACTTGCAAAATTTTCTGTATCTGGTACTGTGAGTTAAAGCGAAGCCAAGGTTCAGAACCTTGCACCATCTGAGGACTGTGCCTGAGAGTCTGTAGTGGCACATCTATTATTGCCACAACAGGGACAAACTTTATTTTGTAAGAAAGACTAATAATGTAACATTGGATAAGTTCCTAGGGAATGTGAAGACATTCAGTTTTTTAGGGCACTAGATGACCTATACCACAATAAATTTTAAATGAGAGGCATGTGGGTGCAGGTGGGAGGACTTCTAACAGGAATAGGTACCTTCAGTAATATATGATCTTAGGCATGCATTTGTGCCTTGTAAATTAGTTTCCTTATCTCCAAAATATAAATGTGAGTTCCACTTATTTGATAATCATTGTGTCAATGGAAAGTACTTTGAGATGGGGAGATGTCTATAAGCAAAGTTGATACACCTGGACCGTTGTCTTTACTTAACGGTTTTGAATAAATGCTGCAAGAACTACTTCTCATACTTCTGTGCATCAAAATCATATGAGTTTATTTCAAAAGAAAATATTTGGCTGTCCTTCATGCTAACAATTTACAACAAAACTTTAGTCTCCCAAGAGCTACAGGTGATTTTAAAATTCTGATTTGAGGTGACAGATAATATGATCTGCCACTCAGGGGCTCCTGCCAGAAAGGATTTGTTTTCTAGCCCCTGGAACTATGATCAGCTCTCAGCATCTTCAGGGATAGTCTCAGCCACAAAGAACTATCCTATTCCAGGTCTCATCCCTCCCCATGGCACCCCAGATTGGGTGATAAATTCATGCAGAGACACCAAGTTCTGAGCACCTTGATCTAATTTGGTGGAACCCTCAAAAGACTCCAAGTTCCTGAGCTCAATGGGAGGCTGTCCAAAGCTGAGGTTGATCTTCATAATTCACCTACTGCTCACTTCTTCTTTCTTCTCCTCCAGCCTCAGGTGTCATACTCCAAAGACTCTCCTTAGTAGCACCCTGAACACTGACCTTTGAGTCAGAGTCTGCTTTTTAGGCAACTCAACCTGCTATGATTAGGAAATGGGAATTGGAAAGACAGATTGCATCATGTTTTCTTCCATCCTAAAAATCTTCTTAGAATTTCATTGTCTACAAATTTCTTTGCACGGAATTTAAAGCCCTTTATGATTTAATACAACTCCTCTTTGCTTTTCTGCCTCACTTTTTACGTGTTTCTTAATCCTCTGTCCTATAAGACCAAACTGTTTCCTATTTCACTAATATTTTCATGTTGGACATCTTTGTTTGAGCATTCCCATGACATCAACTTACTCATCTTTTCTCTATTAGAACCCTTTTAGTTCACACATTTCTGTTGTAGATGTTACATGTATCTTAGGGCCTTTCTGAATTCTCCAGTCTCAATTGATGCTCCTTCCCTGGTGAGCTGTATTGTTTATATGCCCTATTTACCAAACTGAGCTCCACAAAAACAGAAATCCTATCTTTTCCAGCATGTAATTTCCCCACATTATTCAGCCTAGTGATAATAGATACACAAAGCATTTTTTTGCACTAGCCAATGGTCCTAAAGCAATAATTCCCTAAGGCATAAGCTCAAGGTGATTGAAGAACCCCAGCGACCATGTTTCTGATGCTATTGCCCCCTTTTATGGTATAGGTAAGAAATTTAAAGCAAAAAGGAGTTATTTGAAGTCATGTAATTAATAAATAATAAAATGAAATTATAGTTCAGATCTATTTTACTGCACATATATTTTAATGCTCATTTTGAAAATTAAAGAAATAACACAAAACATTTGCAACTACTCTGTATCATACATCTAAGCTTAAGAGTCAACCCTATCGTACACTATGGATTTCAAGTGGTAATAAAATGTCAGTGTAGCTTCATCAGTTGTAAAAATATATCACTTGGGTGAGGGAGTTGACTCTGGAGGGGAGAATATAGATATGGGGAAACTGGGTATGTGGAAAATCTCTGTACTTTCTATTTATTACTGCTGCAAATCTAAAATTATGCCCTAAAAAGTCTATTTTTGGTTTTGATGACTTTACATTCATAAAATTTTTATTAATAATTTAAAAAATAATTAAAATCACACAATTTGCATCTCATATATATTTTATAATTTATTTTAGTAATTTCAAGAATAGTTAAAGCATTCACATCTAATTTCCTGAACAAAATTACTATGTGCCTCCTTAACCATATTCTGAAACACAACATCATTAATTCAATTCACTTTTTTTCTTTATATCACATTAATAATTCTTAGATACAAAGTTACTTTTCTTTTTCATACCCTAAAGTGCCTTCAAATACTACTTTGGTAACTTTCTAGGGTTTCTGTGATCT
>NDGN011419961.1:0-12757 GCA_002564285.1 Tympanoctomys barrerae
TGTGGGGTCCTGGGCCGGGCAGGGCTCTGTGGGGTCCTGGGCCGGGCCGGGCTCTGTGGGGTCCTGGGCCGGGCGGGGCTCTGTGCCAGCGATCTTCACTGAGCCCAGAGGCAGACCCGACTGGCTTCATGAAAACTTTGTAGGGAGGAAGAGCTTTAGGGCCCCTTATCTACCCCGTCTGCCTGTCTTGGGCCCTCCCCTTGAGTGACTTCTTAGTTTCCACAAGTAAGGACGTGTGCTTTTTTTTTTTTTTTTTTTCCTGTGTCCGGCCTATTTCATTTAACACGATGTCCTCCAGTCTGTTCATGCTGCTCAAAAGGGCAGGACCTCACGTACCTTCCCACAGCTGAGCACTGTTCCGTTATGTATGGACAGCGCGCTTGCTCTCCCCGGTGTTCTGGTGGTCGGCATCCAGGCTCATTTCCTAGCTTGGCTGTTGTGAACAGTGCTGTAGTAAATACGGGGGTCTAGGGCTTTGGTATGCTGGCGTCATTTCTTTTGGCTGTATACCCAGAGCTGGAATTCTTGGGTGATTCCGTTGTTACAATTGCAGTTTGCTAAGGACCCCCGTCTTACTTTCCATCGTGGCTGCATGAAATGACATTCCTACCGCAAGTACTAAAGTTCTCCTTCCTTTGCCTCCTTGCCAGCATTTGATTTCCTTTGGACAACAGCCACTCTCACGGCTGTGTGGTGATAGGTCATCCTGGTTTTGATTTGGGTTTGCCTAGTGATTATAGATGTTAATTTCTTTTATGTGTAGGTTGGCTATTTGTATGTATATTCTCTCTCTCTCTCTCTCTCTCTCTCAGAATGTGTTTGGTTTTTGCAGGGTCTTACTACGCAGCTCACATTCATGGTGATCTTCCTGTTTTCAGCCTCCCCAGCACCAGGCTTACAGGCATGCGCCCCCACGCCCGGGCTCTGTGGCCGGCTCAGACCGCCCTGGAGGTGGGGCTGGCACAGCAATGGTGCCAGGGGTCAAACTGCGGAATCTGTGCTTGTCTAAGCTTGCCTAAGCAGGCGCTGTAGTCTGCTGAGCTATCGCGCCAACCGTGCATATCTTCTTTTGATAAATGTCTTCTTAGAAAGTTTTTCAACTTTTAAGTTGAGTTATTATTTTTGATACTGAGCTCCTTATATACTCTGAATATTAATCATTTGTCTTATGAAAAGTTTTAAAACATTTTTCTCATTCTGCTGGTTTTGTCTCAAATAAATATTACAAGGTGTTCATCAAATTTATTGTTATGAGACAGTGATTGAGACTGGGCGTGGTGGCCTGTGCCTGTAATCCCAGCACTTGGGAGGCTGTAAACAGGAGGATCACTATGTCTGTTCTACCTAGTGAGACCCTGTAGACTCTGTCCTAAAAATACAAAAAAACTTATTATTTGAGATTATATTGACAGTATATTTAATTCATCAAGAAGACATCCTTCAGAGACACACACAAAGCCACATATGCACAATGTGTGGTCGCCATGCATGGTGAGTGCTCATTTTTTTTTTTTGAGCTGATTTATTTTATTTTATTTTTTAAATTTAGCTTGTGCCATCACGTCCAGTCTCAGTCACTCTCTCAGTCTGCCCCAGGGGCGGGGCTGGCATGGCAGGCCCATTATTTTTTATTTTTTAAAGAAAAAATATAGATGAGACATTAGAAATGATACACAACTAAAATACAAAAAAATACTACGATGATAGGTATTTAACAGTGGTTGTTACATTACACATTGCTGTCTGCAATGCTCAGATTACCAGATAGAAGCATGTAAAATTAATCAAAGAAAATTATTTTTCAGTACCAAGGATTGAACTAGGGTACTTGTGCTTGCCAGGCAGGTACTCATGACACTGAGCTATAACCGTGGCAAAAATAAATAAATAAATAAAAAATAAAAAATAAAAAATAAAAAAAAATTAAGCATTAACTGCTACCTTCAAAAAACCTATAGAAATTAGAAGTGAGTAGTGCAATCATCTTATCTCGCCTGTGCACATACACACATGAACTTTTGCTGTCNNTTTCTTTTCTCCCTTCCCTCGTCCCAATTGTTTATTCCTTTGGCTCAGCTTTTCTTTTACTACGTCTATTGTACTTTTCAGATTTTATTTAGTCTTTCAGGTTCAGAGATACAAGTTTACACATGTGGATGCAACCGGAGGCCATACTCATAGATGAAATAAATCAGTCCCATGTGTAAGCAATGTTGTATTGACTCAATTAATTTTAATTAAAATATGTTGACATTTTATTAGGAATTACAATGATTTTATTACTTGGTCACAGTAGGGAGAATTGCACCTTTGTGATACTAAGCCTTCAACTATTTTAAAGCTGCCTTCTCCAGTGCCTTTCAAAAGCATTCAACTTTCTCCAAAAACTACTTGTGTTCTTTTTCATATCGTGGCCATTTTATGTACTGTTGGCTAATGATTAGCTCTAGTTTACTCCACATTTTCTACCTAAGTATGGCATTTTTCTTCCTTTTCAAGTGCAAACTGTCCTTAATTTTGGAGATAAAAGAAATTCTACTTTCTACATTTTCCCTACTATAAGTGAAGCCGTGGGCATGTAGATGACTATTAGCACCTTTCATATCCTACCATGAATCTGGTCAGAAATTAAAGGAACATTAATTTTTAAAAATACACTGCTCTGTCACAGGCTGTGATTACTCCTGAGTCTAGATTGTCTATTTCAGACAATGGTTGACGGATCAGCCTGGTTGGTGACCGATATGACTGCGTATCACTGAAAGGCAGCATTAATAATGTACTTTTGGAGAATATAAGTGTAGTTAAGGAGTTAGCTCTCCAAATAGAGAAGCTGGGTCTTTTGCTTCAGTAGGCTGCTTACTTACAGTTTGTTCTCATGTTAAGGTTGAGAGTCAGCCAATGTATAGGGATAGTTTGCATTACTGACTTAAATTACCTCCAAACCATGCTTAAAAATCTCCTCTACTCAGGAAACAAATTGAAAAAAAAAAAGAATGGGGACTTGTCCCAGCTGCAAGGGTGGCCTCTTCAGGGCTGGAGTCAGGCAGTTGAGCTACGGCTGCATGTCTGGGGGCAGGAGTGTCAGGCCACTGACTCAAGCATGGACCACAGTCCAAGCTTTAATGACATGTGATGGGCAGTTAGCAAGCAAGTAGGAAGTAGCTAGGAAGTCAGGACGTAGCTTCAGCAGGTCTTGGAATTGAGAGCCACTGTTTATCGCCAAAATATGAAGATCAACAAATAGTAACTACTCCAGCTACGCTCTGAATTTGCGCTCATTGCCCACCGTGTGGGACATTTCCGAGAGTGGTTGTGTCTGCCTGTTTATGCCACTAAGCTCTTTGGGTAGTTTCAGGACTCCTGTAACTCTGTGTAGAAACCTTACATTGTCCCACTTCATTTCCATATTTCATACCAGATAGCAGTGAGTTGGGGAGGCCTCAGCATTTGAAGCATGATAAATTCTGAAGTAAAGCTTTAAAGTTATTGTGTATCTGTTCTTTTCTTTTTAATTGTCCTTTGCTTTTCTCCTGGGAAAACTATAGCAATCAAGGTCAAATAAATGACCAGTAAAATAGCTGCCTACATAGTATAGGCTTGTTCAAATATTATATTTATATATTGGCCTAGGAATTTTACTCCCTAAGTACATTTATGGTTTATTTGTCTTGAATTATAATTTTCAAACCAATGGCTTCCTTGGCTTAGTTGTTCTTGCCATTTTATGAAAAGTAGCTATATAACAAATGCTGTTTGAGGATGACAGTGAGTGGGAGGTCGATCTGACATTTGTCCTCAGCATTGGCCTGGGGGACATGACTGGTGCTGGCCGTGGTTGTCTTTTCAGTGCACCGGTTGGAAATGCTTTGGCACATCTCCATCTGGGACGCCAGCCGTGAGTCCCTCTTACCCAAGAGTGCAGTGTGCACACAGCTTTTCAGCAGGAGGGAATGCTCAGGAGGAACTCAAGTAGGATGCAGAGCAGAGAGACCTGAAACCACGGTGGAGAGACAGCGCTGCCCAGTTCCCGTACTCAGTGTCAGAGCGGGAAGCAAAATCAAGCGCACACACGTCTGGGCTCCCTGGGGAAGCCTGCGCAGCCCTCGGGAGCAGCTCCGATGAGTTCCTGAGAGGCGCGCAGCAGGAGCACAGAACTGATAACCTCTGTGAGTCCTGTGTGACACAGTGGACACTTTCTCAGAGCTAGCCCAAATCAAAGCTGGGAAGCTAAGTTTGCAGGAAAAAGAGATGTATTTGGAGGTTGGGGAAAGCTAAGTCTGCAGTGTATTTCCCGGGAGGGTGGGTCTACCTCGGATGCTGAGCTTCGAGGAGCACAGCTGCGCTGGAAGGCAAACGGGGGAAGGAGCCCGCGCGTCTCAGGTCTGGCCGACCCGCGCTGCTCAGGGTCCTGTCCTCAGGTGTTTAACCCGCAAATATTAAATGTATTGTATATGTCGCAGTCTGAGCCGAGGAGTTTATTTGCCAAGAACAAGTCCTATACTGTAATTCAAGTCATAATTTGCAAGCTTTCTGACTACCATGAGCATAGGAAAAGATTGATTACATATTAAGGCCCACTACACGAATCTATACATGCAAAAAGTTTAATAAAATAATTTTAAGTCTAGCCATGCACTAAATATTATGATTTTCCTGTCCTGTCCAATCCTTTTGTACTTCAGGTTGAGAATTGCCCATTGTAATTAGCAAAACTTATAACACCAGTGTGAAAAATCTGTAATTTAAAACACTGCAATAAAGAAGGTCAGCAAACTGCTGTTAGCGTGGAATCTGCCATTTTATAAATAAAGTTTTATTGGATGAGTGCTGTGCTGTTTACATATTGGTGAAGGCTGCCTCTGTGCGTTGCGACAGAGAACATATACTTCAAAAAGGCTAACATCTTTCCTATTATTTTAGAAAATAAATTTCCCGATCCTGCTTTGGAGTAAAGAAAGGCAATTTAGGTATATGGATGAATACATGCACGCAACTTACAGCCATATTTACATTCTTATTTTTTAATTTTAAAGAATAAAAATAAACATTAAAATGATACAGAATTTCAAAATAAGATGATAGAAAACAATGGTTGTTACATTGTATATTGTTATCTTCAAATAGTTGTTTAGATTCCCAAATATAAGCATGCAAAATTGGTTAAAAAATGAGCATGAACTGTTCCTTTCAATAAACCAATAGAAGTTAGTAGAACAGTTTTATCTTAGTCATTATTATCCACTGCTTGGTTGGTGGACATTTGGGTTGTTTCCAAGGTTTACCTGTTACAAATTATGTTTTTCATGCACACGTCTTTCTGCAGGGGGATCTGCTTACCTCCAGGCATTCTCAGGTAATCTCATCTGTAGTCACTATGCACTAAGGCGCTGGACATGCGGGGTCAGCTGAAGACCAGCCCTAGGGGACCTCACGCTGCCGCCGTGGAAGTGAGTGAAAACCACACAGAGGTTCCGGTTGCCTGGGGAGCGGCGGCGTGGATCCTTACCCCAGCGCCTGACGATGAAGTCATGGTGAGAGGAAGGCTAGAGCTCTACCGTGCAGACAGGCGGGTGCGTGTGCGCCTGCAGATGGCTCACTTACAGTTTCAGTGGACTTTATGACCTTATTAGAGCTATGAAAAAATGAAGATGTCGGTTGGTGCTGGGAAGTTGGAATAAATGCCTGCTGAAGTCTACTGGGTGCCCTGCATGCTCGGGGAAAGGCTTCTCGTTCTGCTGGGGCTTCTGAGCGCGCGCGCGCACACACACACACACACACACACACACACACACAGCCACAGACAAGAGGCCAGGAAGTCAGATGGACACTTCATGCCCAGAGCTGAGGGGAGGAGGAAGGCACAGCAGAGCAGGGGAGGTCACAGAGCGAAGTCCCGGAGGGCGCCAGGGCCGGTCCTCTGTCGCTCTCGCCCGAGCAAGCCCACCAATGCTTTTGGGGCTCCAGAGTCTCGTTAGGGAAAGGGAGTTAGATCGCTGCTTATTTTTAGAATAGCTTTGTTGCTTTATATTTTATTCTTTCACAGTCACAAAAGAAGCGATAATTAAAATCTTACAGAATTTAGAATATCAGTATAAGGAGAAGGTGTTTTAGGAGGTGAAGGCATATAGGCCAACAACTGGAACAGGAGGCGTGCAGCGCGGCGCGGTTTGTCCTACACGTGGCAGGTGCAGCTCAGTGGCAGCGCCTGTGGCCAGAGTGAGGCCATGAGTTGGACTCCTGGTAGCAACAAAAAGGGAAGCAGACGTTTGTAGGTTAATAAAGCGGGCGGCCTCCCTGGGTGGAGGCTCACGAGGAGGGCGCTTCTTTCACCCCACGGCTGCGGCTCACTGGGCCCTGCGCGCTTCTCGTATGTGCACTTGGCTCAGCACCATTCTGCCGGTCCGAGTCCCGCGCCACTTAGCGCTGCGTGAAGGAAGCTGCAGTGAGGACTTCCTGCACCTCCGCGCAGCGAGGCCTCGGGCGGCTTAGGGAGCTCCCGTGCTGGAGAGCCAGCAGCTTTGTCTCCTGGGTCTGTAAGCAGTTGGTCTCCTCTCCGTGCCGCAGTTTCACAGGAATCTGCTAATGAGAGGCGCAAGTCTGTGCCACGGATTTGTGAGCGCACATGTTTAGGAAAAAGGTATTTATATATAATGTTTGGAGTCACATCACACTGACAAATAAAATTGGGAGTTTTCTCATAGTTTGAGGGAAATAAAGGGTGACATTTGTGTATTTTCCGATTGACATAACCATTATTTAAAAAATTAGCAGCAACGTTGCTTCAGGAGTTAATATTTTCGTGCATAATTGAGGCTAAATAGTTTATTTTGGTATTAATGTCATTCTCACACTATTGCTTTGTTTCCTATTAGTCGCCTTTTTGTTTCAGAGGCTGTGAGGTAGTGCTAAGGGGATTTTTTGATTAAAATATGAGCTAGTTGCTTTCTATTTATAGCGTTAATCAGGCTTCTGGATGATTCCTGGAGGGTATTAAATGCGGTGAGCGTTATCTTCTGAAGCTACCGGAGAACTTCCCTGTTGTTTGCATCCACGGGATGCTTCCAAGGGTGACTGACATTGTGTGCAAATAATTACATTAATATTTAATTACATGCAAATATTTAAGCACCACTTTTCCCTTTCAAATCAAAGATCTTCTCAATGGAAATGGTATTAATTTCCATAACAGTAGTGCTGGAATAGATACCTGTAGCAAAGAGGATGTTATTTGTATTGTGCTCTCAAAAGAAGTCACATAAAAGTGGGATGCTTTATCATGCTGTTTGTTGCATCATTATGGAGCAGTGAGATAGTCTCGCAGATTTGCTTGATGCAGCTTCACAGGCATGCCTGATAACTGAGATGAGCTATTACAGAGCACTGCCTGAGGTTTTAATTCCGTCATGAGCCACTACTATTTGTAACTGAATAATAGTGTAGTTGTAGAATGTTTTACACTAATTAATATCACTAATACTCTGTATTACCCAGACTTTCTGGAATTCAGTTACTTTTCCATGTAAAACTTGAGCATCAGAAGATTCATCTAGATTTTGCAGTTATTGAGATTTTAAAAGTCTTGAAATCATCATTCATATAAGCATAAGTGGAAATGCTGTAGTACGCAGGCTCTCGGAATCACAGCATCCTTCACTTCCTCTCCTTGTTAGTGTGGTTGGGTGCTTTATGATGCTGTCTAAGGGTCTGCTAGTGCCTGCCTCTAATGTGGCAGCACAGCCTGGTGTGGGTTGAGTGTTCATGTCTTCCCTAACCCACTTGTGGGAACCGAGTCCCCAGGGCAGTGGAGTTTGCAGGAGACCCCTGGATGTGCTCGGGTCACGAGAGTCCCGATGAAGGAGCTTGTTCTAGCTTTCAGAGAGCTTCTCGCCCTCCACCCGTGAGAACAGGAAGGTGGCAGCTGGGAGATGGAAGTGGCTCTTCCTGTGACAGGTACAGCTGAAGCGCTGAGCTCCTGCCCTCCAGCCCCAAGACTACATGAAATAGAGTTGTGTTGTGTAGAAGCTGCCAGGTCTTATGGGATGCACATTATGTGCACTATAGCAGCCTGAATGCGCCAAGGCACAGCCATCATGCGAACGTGGGCTTCAGATGGGCGACAAGGTGGAAAGGCTGACAGTGTGAAGAGTGACGCAAAAGGAACAAATCCGCTTTGGATCATGGTTTAGAAAAAGAATGTATCAAAACCAGGGTTTCTTTTTGAATCTGCTAGGCTACGAAGACAATGAAGAGGAAACACTAGATAATCTTGTCAAGACACCTATAGATGACCAAGTGTGCAGAGAGAAGGGCAGCTTCGCCTCCTGGTGGAATAAAGGCACATGCCAGGGCTTTTGCAGCTGACTGACTCCAGTAATATTTAAATACACAAATCCCTTCCAGTGTTTAGGAGGCCGTGCTTCTGTTTGGTCCTCCCTCTCTAAGGGACACGTTGGAGAAAAGTGCAGGTTGGCATTGGCCCCATGAGGGCGCCCTTCATCTGGGGGTACGCAGACTTGCTGTTGGGGAGCACCGAGCTAGGTTGAGTCAGGGAACTGCCGGGCTAGGCCGTCACTGAGGCAGTGCTGGGCTCAGGAAGAAGCAAGTTCCCAGGGGTCTGATGGGCAGGGAGCGCGGGACACAGGAGAGCATGGGCTCCCAGCCCTCAGGGCTACCTGAGGGCGAGAAGGGGAGTGGGAGGTTGTGACTTGGGCCTTGGAACGGTCCCTGTGGCCGAGCTCAGAGCAGACAGTGCCCGCGGGCGCAGACTGTGAGCTCCCCTGTATAATCACCTTAAAAAAAAGTCTTCTTGAGATCTCGTTATGTACCTCAGGCTGGCCTTGAACTTGCTGTGTAGCCCAGGCTGGCCTCAAACTCATAGGCAGCCTCCTGCTTCAGCCTCCCAAGTGCTGGGATTACAGGTGTGTGCCACCACACTTGGTCTAAATTGCTTTTATCATTATGACCAAATACCCCAACCTGACCAGAATTGAACCTCTCCACTCTGGCCCTGCTTATAATGGCTTGTGTTTATTGTTCAACTACCTTTTCTATTTGAGCATATCGGCACGTGAAATTTACAAAGCAGATATTTTCTTGGATTAAGGGTGTTAAAAATCAGTCTTACTGGAAAGACTAGGGTCTCTCATCTGAGATTGCCCCCTGGAGGACATAGAGAGCAATCAGAGGACATCAGCTTCCTGCTGCAGGGAGGATCAACATTAATTAATCCGAGCGGAGAGGGTGGGTAGGAGGAAGTGCTGCCTACCTACTAATGCGTTGGGACCCTGTGGCTGCTGTCACTTGCAGTGACATTTAGAGTTCCCTCTGCTTTTCCATCATGTGGTCTGTTTCCTTCATTGAGTCTCCATGTTCACCGCCTGTGTAAGATTTTCTTCCATGTAAAAAAGCTGATTAAAATGCACAGCCTTGTTTCCCAGCACTTCTTTCTACTTCCTGCTGCTGTTCTTGAAATAATTGCTGTATACAGTCAATCCACAAAGCCCAAGAACAGGCAGAACCTTTACAGATTCTGTATAATAAATTTAAGATTGCAATCTCTGCATTTTCACAAATGCCAAGATGAGGGTCCCTGCTTTCATTTTTTTCCTGTCAGAAGGACTAAATTTATTATTTGATTCACTTTTTATCATTCCAAGCATTAATTCTGCAAAGCAAAGAAACTTACAAATGGATTTTTAAAAGATAATGTATCTGATCCCAAAAGCCCCAAATCAGAGAGACTTTCCGGGAGCTAGGGCTTTGCTCTTCCCTTCTTATTTATTATTTAGTAGGTTTCCTTTATGCAGAAATAGGCATAAGAGTTTGCATTCATCTGTGTTTTCTGTTTTTCCTTTAATTATTTTAATATCAGCAGTATTTGGTATTTAATTCAGGTTGTTTATAATAAATTATTTGGCCCTGTATCTAAGCCATCATAGTCTTTTGTCTTCTATTAATGAGTCATTCTCCAGTATCCAAGTCTTGTGATCTAGGGTGGCCCCTGTTGGGCACCTTCACTAAGATCATGACTTCATTAGACTGTCTGTCACCGTGTAGTAATAGGTTCGTGTTTACACCGGATGTGCTGCGTGTCATGCATCGTAACACGGTTGATTCACTATGCACTTCGTTCATATGGAGCTTCGCTGATTCTCCATCTTTTTTTTGGAGGCAGGGTCTCACTACATAGCTCAGGCTGGCCTTGAACTCACTGTGTAGGCCAGGATGGCTTGGGACTCACAGGGGTCCTCCTGCCTCAGTCTCCCAAGTGCTGCCTCAGCCAGGGCCCTGCATTTTGATAGGTATTCAAGATTTAGTTGTAGAAATGGATTTATTAAAAAATGTCAACATATGTGTTTGTCTTAGTATGTGTATGTGTACAATTTGGAATAAAATTTATATTCTTTTATATCTTAACATAAAAAGGCAAAAGCAGAGGATATTAATAGTAAGTTACGACATCACTGCAGATTTACACGTGTGAACAGAGTCAGTGTTAACCCTCCCAGCACGCCGCCTCTTTGTTTTTCCCGTCTCCTTCCCTCCTGTGCACCCCTCCCTGTTTACAGAAGCTTTGTGCTAATTTTATCCTTCTTTTTCCATTGCTTTCTTTTCTCTCTTTCCCTTACCCCTCCCTGTTCCCCTGTTCAACTGATCATTTTCTTCTTATTTTAGACTATCTAGTGTACATTCTGGACTTATTTAACACAGTTTCTTACACTGGAGAAACAATGTGATAGTTACACATTGATGTTAATTTATTTCACTTAAGTGTCTGATCTCAAGGCCCACCTATTTACCTATAAATGTCTTAGTTTTTCTTCTATATGGCTGCATAGTACTCCACTGTGTAAAGAAAAGCCCACATCTTCTTTAACTGTTCTTTGGTTGACAGGTATTTAAGCTATCTCCAAGATTTAGCCACTACAAACTGTACTGCTCTAAGTAGGGTTGTGCACACATTACTGTGTATGATGTTTTCAAATCGTTGGGAACATACTAAGAAGGGGAATAGTTGGGGCAAATTGAACCCCTAGTATTAGTTTTTTGAGGAATCATCACACTTATTTGCAAGGTAATTGCACCAGTCCACACTCCTGCTAACAGTGGAGAAGTGTTCCTTTTCCCCCACAGCCCTGCCGGTGCAAGTTACTCATTGATTTCTTGATAATAACCTTTCTTTCTGGAGTGAGATAGAATCTAATAATTGTTTTAACTTGTGTCTCTTGAATGATCCATGGTGTTGAACATTTTTAAATACACTTATTTGTTGAGCAGCCAGCAGGGCCCACAGGAAGGGGGGCCACAACCAGAAGGAGCCGCTGACCCCAGCAGTCAGCAGAGCCAAGTGGGGCCACTTTGATGGGGCTCAGCAGTAAGGAGCCAAGCACAACAGCCAGACCCAATCCAGGCCTAGCCAGTTGAGTTCAAGTTTGGTAGCTCTAGACCTCGTGAGCTGAGGCATAGTGCTAGGCCCAGGGATCCCAGGGCAAGGCCTGGACCTGTGGAAGCACCCTCATGGCACAGAGTAGCAGCAGGTAACTGGGGTAAGCAAGACTGCCTGGAGACTCCAGGGACATGAAGGACAGGTGCCTGGACAGAACTCGGGGAAACTAGCTTAAATACAGATTCCCAGTTTAAGAGCTACTTTGTTATACAGCTATAATGTTTGCTCCTGTGGTTTAAGTACAAACACATTAGTTACAAAAGTCTGTCAACTTCTAAATTTCACTACCTTATTATTAGTTATTACCTGTTATTATTAATTTTGCTAATTGTACTACTGCAAATAGAATACAATATCTGCTTAACCACATGTTCTCCCTCAGGTGATAATACTGGGAGGTGTTTGGGTAGCAACCTCACCAAAGTGCTCTACCAAAGGACGGAGGACAGTGCCAGGGGAAACCAGCATCTCACCCTCAACCAATGGAGAAGGCAAAGGCTAGGACACACACAGCACAGGACTCTCTGACACGGGAGAGACACCTAAAGAGCAGACTGTTTGCAGAAAAGTTCAGATTGCTGTGATACAGCTACCTACTATCAAACTATCACAAAACGGTATCATGGAAATCAAAGTAAAATTTTCTCTGAAATGGAAAATGACAAAAAGAAAGAGCAATTTTAGTTCCTGAGCCCGCCAGAACAAACCCAGGAGACACCAGCATACAAGATATTGGAAGTCACACACCTGAAATCTCTGAAATGATAGTAACTGAATAAAGAAACCATTGTGAAAGAGTATTGAGGAAATCAGATTAGAAATAATATACCATGTAAAAAAATAAATCATAACTATAATGAAAGAATTACTAAGTGTTTCTAAAGAAGACACTAATAAAAAAATAGAGGAGAATAGAAAAATGATGGAAACCTTGAATGAGCAATACAGAAAATAGAATGTGTGAAGCAGATTGAGCTATATGGAAAATTAGAAGCTCCATTAAAAGTTGGCAAAACCATTTGAGTGAAAGTGAAGATACTTTCAGACCTTGAAGACATTATTGCAGCTAGTGAGAAGGTAGGGAAAGCTCTCTTAAAAACAACTAGGATCCAGGAAATAATAATTCGACACCTATAAGACAATGCAAAGATGAACAACATAAGATTAATGGGCATCAACAAGAAAGAAGCCAACACAAATGACATAAAAGGAATATGGACAGAAGGAGTAGCAGAAAACTTCCCTAAAACAATTTATTTAAAAGACATTGTATGATATCTTTTCCTAGTATTAGAAACTTTAAAAAGT
>NDGN011419972.1:0-13940 GCA_002564285.1 Tympanoctomys barrerae
CAGGGGAAGACTTCCTGGTTAATAAGTAATAAGCTGAAACACACCCATACACCAGAGCAGTTGAACACCTCTGAGCTGTGTCCACACGCTTCCGGTGCAGGTTAACTCAGGCCCCATTGTACTCTTTCACCCACCCGCTCTCCTGTTTTCTACCTTCTCTTTGGCCGGCAGCAGCCCCTGGCTGGTGTCCTGTGTTTGGGGCGCAGCTGCTCCCCACGTGGAGGGCTTTCCAGCAGCCCTGCCATTTCAGTCCTGTGCTACCATTCAGCCTGCTGGAGGATTTCTGCGCGGCGTGAGGCTGCCGCTGGTCCCCTACCAGTCCCTCGCTGCCCAGGTGCTCTTTGAGGTCCTCTTATGGAGCAATGGAGAAGTAGTGATTTTGCTAAGTGACGCCCCTGGTCATTGCCACCCCCTGGGAGTCCAGACTGCAGCCCCTCAGGATGCCGGAGGGCATGTCAGGGCACCTTCAGCCCTAAGTCCCCTCCTTCATGTATTTTGTTGTGTGGATCCTCTTTTTTAAAAAAAGCCTGGGGAGCTAGCTCAGTGGCGTAAGCACCTGCCTGGCAAGCGTAAGGAAATGAGTTTGGTCGGTAATACCAAGAAACAAAATCAACAGGCCCGTAGACCGCCAGGTGTAGTGGCACGGAGTCCATCACAAGGGAGGCTGAGGCAGGTGGATTGCCATGGCTCGGAGGCCAAGCTGTACTTCATAGTGAGACCCTGCCTCACAAAACAACAAAAAAGGAGAAAAAGAAAAGAGAAAACAGACATACTATTTGCCTGGATGGTACATAGACACTTTTCCCATGTATTTGTCACCTAGTATCCTAAGTAGTGGTGTCTTAAGTGATAGTACTTCAGCATACAGGTTGTCATCTGTGCAGACTCCAGACCTCACTCGGTTTTCTGCCCGTTTATACCCGTGTATGTGTGGTTCTGCGTGGTGCGATTGCACGCTGGTCTTCATGCTAGACCTGTACCCAGAGCCCGCAGCTCTGACCATGCAGAAGGTCCTGCTCAGCCCCCTCCTCCTGTGTCCACTGCCCGTGGCACCGTCTTTCTCCTCCTGAGATCTGGTCACAGGAAGGTGGTGTTCCATGGATGGAGCTGGACAGTGGATCACTTTTGGGCTGGCTTTTTTTGCTCACTGCTGTTCAGGCCCTCGTGTCCTTCTGGGCCAGCAGCTTGTTCCACTTCATGGCTGGGCTGTAGCCCACAGCCATGCACACTTTTACGTCTGTTGATCCACGCAGAGTCACTTGGGGGCTGTCAGTTATGGAAATAATGTGACTGTTTCAGTTCCGTAGCTGCTGAGAGCCCATTCTCAAGCCTGCCCTTGCTTTAGTCCTCCATAAAATGCAGTAAGGCTTTCACTCATTCCTAACACTTGTTGGTGTGGAAGCAGCAGGAAATGGGAAGGGGGGGTTCTTGGAGGAAGCCAAGACTTCTGGGAACAGGGAAACTGAGTAAGCCATAGTGAGGGTGGGAATACTAGCCTCCGGGGTTTTTTTTTGTTTGTTTTTGGGTGTTTTTTTGGCAGAACCAGGGATTGAACTCATACCCTTGCGCTTGCCAGGGAGGCACTTATTCTACTGAGCCATCTCCCCAGCCCAGCACTAGCCTCCTACAGCATTTCCCCAGATAGCGCCCTGGTTCATTGTGTCTCTGTTCTGCTGGGCAGGCTCCCTGTGGAAGCGAGGGGAACACTATTCCCAGTGATTTCTAACCAGCAGGGCTTTTTCTTAATGCTTGCTTCTTAAGGCTTCTGGCCTCAGGCTTTGAAAATAAGAGTTGCTTATGTGGCATTAGGCAACAGAAAAAGATAAACAAATGAAAACTTTGGAAGAGAGAGACAAATCCTATATGAGTGTGCTGGCTTTTGCTCTTTTTTGCTCTTAATTCCCCAGGCGAGAGCCGAGATCATGAGATGTGACAATCAGGGAAAGTGCCATCGGGACGGTCCTATCTGGGGTTCTCCCAGGCCAGGACTCTGAGTCTGACCCCTAACGCTCGCTGCTGGTGGGGGCCAGCCAGATGCCCCATTCTGTCTCCACCGAGCCCCTCATCAAGTTCTCCCTTCCCTTCCTAATTACAGCCCGTGTGGGATTGGTTCCCAGCCCTGGGGAGACACCCTGTATTCTGCTTTTACCACCAAGGTTGTACAGCAAAAGCAAGTCAGAGGTTTCCCCACATACTAATTTTGCTTCTGGGTCACTCCTGTGTTGTATGAAAAAATCCCCTTAGTCTTGTGTATTGTACCAAGAGTGTGGCATGAAGTGTGTCTGTTATTTCAGCCACAGGTAGGGGAGCTGGGATCTCTCAAGTATAAAGAGCTAGAACATTTGTTCCAACTAGTCTATATATAGGATAAATCTAACATATAATCATCCTCAGGGGCTGTGAGGGATTGCTTCCACGGCCTCCAAAAGTGTTGAAATCGCGTGAGGCTCAAGCCCTTTACATGGGATGGCATCATATTTGCATAGAACTTACACACTCCTTCCCAATACTAGCAGTCATCTTTAGGCCACTTGTAATACCGCGTACAGTCTGCATGTTACATAAGTAGATATCAAACTGTATTGTCAGGGAACAATGAGCGAAAGGGAGTACATGCTCGGTACTAATTTTGTAAAATGTGTTCTAGGTCCACAGTGAATTGAATCTATAAATGCAGAACCTGTGGAAACAGAGTAGACTTTATAAATCACATATGTGTTTATATCTAGATGTCCTCCCAAAGCCTCCCGCGCTCAGAGGGGTGCCTGGGTCTTGGGCGGGTGACATTGGATTAGTCTGTTGAGTGGGTTTATGTCTGGGTGTGAATTGGGAGGTGAAGCTGGTGGGGACAGGTGGCCACTGGGGGTGTGGTCTGGTAGGGATTTATTCCTCCTCCAGCCTGCCGTGCTGTGAATTGTTCTCCCCTACAATGCCTCTCTGCCATGTGTAGGGAGCCCTCGGTGGTCCTTGTTTCGGTCCGGAAAGTTTATGTTTGTAATCCCGTGGATAAGTTATTGGAATTCCATCAAGTTTATTCCAGTCTTCCACTACCAGTCAATCCATGGTGAGAATAAAGACACTAAGGCATATTTAGAGTTACAGGGAGCCAAGGGGTCCTAAGGCTGGCCATGGTGATGGCTTTCTAGAACGAAGGCCTCGAGCCAGGGCCGAACCCAGATTTTATTGTCATGAAGGAGTGGCTTGAGGACGAATGACTGAGCACGGCAGGAGGTGGGTGGTGAGTGCTGTGAGCTGGGCTAGGTAGGGGGCTGCATTCACCTCTGTAGTATGCAGAGAGAAGGACATGCAGGGACACAGTTCAGGCAGTAGCTAATGTTTTGGGGTCCGGTGCTTCAGCCCCGATGCATACTCTCTCAAGCCCCAGGAAGTCCTAGTCTCTATCTTGAGGCTGCATCCCAGCGGACAGCGTGGAGCTGGCTCTTCATCTCTCAACCCAGCGCACGTGAAGAGCAGCAGGTGGGGGTTATCAGGGCTGCTTGAGGGGATAAGGAAAAGTCCTAGCCAGCTCTGTACCTGTCAGTGCCTAGAAATAGGGGCAGGCGCAGCCAACATAGAGACAGCTGCTCTTCTTTCAAGGAGAGTCGCCCAGGTGGTCCTCCAGAGTACGCTGCCTTGTCTGCCTGCTAGCTGACTGTGGGCCGAATCGGTCACAGTTATATTCTAGAGACCTATTGTCTTACCAAAGCCATGTCCCCAAATGTCGTAAGTGTAGTATTTGCTGTAAAGAAGAAATGTTTTTTGGAGGGGAGGTAGGTTGATTTCTAGACAGGATCTGTATATCCTAGCTGGTCTTAGACTCAAGGCGATCCTCCTGCCTCAGCCTTCTGAGTGCTGAGATTACAGGCACAGGCCACCACACCAGGCTAGGACGTGAGGTCCTCAGCAGGCAATGTACTTGAAGTGCTTACAGCTCTCTCAGAAGATGAAGACCTGAAGCAGCTTCCCTACCGTTTCACACAGACTTGCCTCCTGGCGAAAAGGTCATCAGAATACTGTTTTGACTGTTGCAGGCTGTGTTTTCAAAAGTTTTATTCTTCAGGGTTTCACCCAAAAGCAAGTGTCAAGTTCAGCCTCAAGGCTATGAGGTTCAGGTGCAGACTGTAAATTCTGGCTTCCACGTCCTCAGACCTTGAGAACTTCTGCAGTCTGTGACCGTTTCTCATGCCGCTGCAGCTTTTTCAGCGGAAAGAATTTCCTTCTGGCCTTGGGTCGTTGAACTCAGCTGTGTTTCAGAGTCTAGAGCTGTAGTCACTAGAGTTCTTTCACGTAAAGCCAGAACATGTTTTCTATAAAATATTTAAAAGATGTGCTTTCTTGTCATTTCCAAGGTTTTTATCAGGAGGGCATCAGGTGACATGTACCCTGTTATGAAGTTAGGGCTGAATTTTGCCATGCAGTATTTTTTTTTAACAAAAATCTTTTGATGCCAACGATCGAACCCAGGTCCTTGCACTTGCTGGGCAAATTCACACTAGCACCAAGCGCAAACGTGTCAGGAGCTCTCTGCTTATGCATGGAAGGGTTATTTGTACAGCTGTCTTTTCATCGTTATTATTTTCCAGTATTCACACTAAAATTAAAATGGAAATCATCAGTGCTTCCTGAAAATAGGGAGCACAAGTCGATCTGGCCTGGCCGCACTGGCTCTGTGGGTTACATGTGTGTACCGTGACATATTAAGAACAGCTGTTTCTTAAATAGGAAAGGTCCTAGGCCGGCTTGATGTGCACGCCTGCAGTCCTAGCGACTTGTGAAGCTGAGGTGGAAGGGGTGCCAGTTAGAGGCTTATTTAGTGAGACCCTATCTCAGAGTAAAACAAAATAAAAATAAAAAGAAGAACAAACTAGAGATGTAGCTCTGTTGGAAGAAAACTTGCCCAGTTTGTGTGGAGTCCTGGGTTCAATCCCCAGTACTGTGGGGGTGAGGTAGGGTGGGGGGAACAACAACAACAAACCCCCTGGCTTAAAGCCCTCAAGGAGTTAAGAGGGCCTTAACAGGCATGGGGCTTTATCTTTATTTTTTTTTGGTTTGTTTCTGTTTTTTTATTTTTTATTTTCTTTTTTTTTTTATGGAACCGGAGATTGAACTCAGGCCCTTGTGCTTGCCAGGCAATTGCTTATTCTACTGAGCTCTCTCCCAGCCCCTATCTTTATTTTCTGTAGTCATGGATATTTCCAGTAGATTCCTTTCATTTGCCCGGGCGCGGACGGCGCTGCTGCTGTTACTCCACCTCACACCTATCATCAAATGATGGCTTCAGAAACCCAGCTCGTGTTGTTCGTCCTCTGGGTCTCATAAAATCCTCTTTGCCTCATAAACCTCCACCAGATCCTCCGTGTGAATCTTTGAGTTGGCGTGTGCAGGTGAAGTAATGAAACACGGTCTCCTCGGAAGAATTCAAGGCGCTTGTGAGGGTTTTCTTTGCCGTATTACGAAGTGCTTGATGAAGCTGAGGAGATGGTCCCTTGCGAAAGGCGGGATTTTGGAAGCTTGTTTTAAAGGGTGGCAGCGTGCATGCTTATCATAGCCCAGCCTGGGACAAAACTGCCTTAAAAAAAAGTAAGATCCTTGTATCGCAGTGGTGCTAACAGCAGTGGTGTATCTGTCGATGGAAGGAAATTCAGTGCAGAGCTGAGAGCTGTGGTGTGGAGGATTTCGGGGACAGTCTGCACGAATTCAGCTGTCCACGCAGCCCCCGTGAGTTATTCCGTATACTGACACTTAGCAAAGGCTGGCAGCGTGCTTAACCCATCTGATGCACCAGGTGCTCTGGTGACGTTCAGTCAGTGGCCCGGGCTCGCGCAGGTGGGAAGCGCGGACCCGAAGGCTCTGGTTCTGTGGCGCAACCGTGGACGTGGCACTCCTGTGGTTTGCAAAGAAGGCGAAGGTGGAATCTGTGTGGCAGTCTTCAGGAATGCGTGTTTCCCCATCCAGAGCAGACCCAAGTCGGGGGACTTCTGAAGCCCAAGGATTGCTTCTTTGGTCAGCGACTGGAACAAGGAGAATTTCTCGCACTGTCAAATACAAAGCAGAAGCACAGGCCTTCTGCTTCTTGTTGTGAAGGTAGCAGGGGACTGAGAAGTGTAAGTGGGAATTCTGCTCCGGGAGAAAGGAGATCCCAAGAAGAGTTCAAGGACGCCTTATTCCCAGGGACTCTCCCTAGTGAGCGCTGAGGGTCACACTCAGTCTCCTACAGCGTTTTCCTGGACTTGTGTCTATTTCTAGTAAACTGTGGATTCCCATGAGCTGACGCTGGAGCTGTCTTTGCTTTGGAACTCACATGCGCTGTGCAAATCTGGCCTCTAGTCTGCGGAGCCGGGGCTGCCATCTGCCGTCTCTCTTCGCCTAAGTGTCTCCTGCTCACACAGCTTTGGGCTGAGACCCCCAGAGCCGGGTGAAAGTCCTGCTTCAGGGCTGAGGAGATAGCTCAGCAGTCTAAGCACCTCCCTGGCAAGTGCAAGGACTGGGGTTCAATCCCTGGTACCACATGCTGTGCTGGCCCTGGAACACTGGGCAGGCCAGAACTGGACGTGGTGGCACACGCCTGTAATCCCAGTGCTGGGGAGGCTGAGGCAGGAGGATCACTAAGAGTCCGAGATGCCTAATGAGACCTTGCACCAAATAAGTAAAAATATTTTTTAAAAAATCCTGCTTCAGCCTAGTTCAGTGAGAAAAGGTTTAAGGAATCATTTTAGAAACTGATCCTCTTTCTAGCAATGTGGGATTTGTTTCAAAGATAATGAATTTTTTTTTCCTCTCTGAGAACTAGCTGTGTAGTTAGGCTTGTCTAGCTGAACTCACAGTGTGGCCCAGTCTGGGCTCAAGCTCCCCGGGATCCTGCTGCCTCAGCCTCCCCCACCCAGGGCGGGATTGCAGCTGTGGGCCGCCACCCCCGCTGAATGGTTTATATTCAAATCAGTTTTTCAGAGCCGAGACTCATTCCTAAGGAGCACTGATAATGTTAGTTTAAAAAGAAAATAGCATGATTAGATCAGCAGATGATACATTCTCCGTCCTGAGGCACAGGTTGGTCGGGGCTGGGCACATCCCTAGCACGCGGTTGGAGTTCTGTTTTAGCAGTACAGCGGTTCTGAGCTGGGAGCGATTTTGCCTCCCTGCAGACTTTGCACAATTCCTGGCACCATTTGGTTGCAAACACTACGAGGTGAGAGAGCACGCTCACGTGGTAGGGTGGAGCCAAGGATCCTGGGAGTTCTCTGGCAGGAAGGACCACAAGTCCTGCAGCAGAGAGTGCGTAGGCTGCAGTGTGGAGCCCTTGGTGTGCCGGATCGCCTTGCCTCCTGCTGGGTCCACTGAGGTAATCTCCATAGAGCCGAAGGTCCTGAGGCAGGGAGGCTTCCTGTGCAGATCCTGCGGCCACAGGAGGCTGCCTCCTCTTGACTTCTCCTGCTCTCGTGGCCCGGTGGCTCAGCATCCTGGGGCCAAGTGTCCCCCAGCTGGTGTCTGGACACTGCGTGCAGTCTGATCCCACACTGGGCTGTGATCGGAGGTCAGGGCTCTTTCCCTGGCGTGGGTGTGGAGCCGAGAGTGTGTTTGTCTGGGACTCGCCTTGCAAGGACATATCCGTGCTAGACACTCAACATTTACAACTAGGCGAAAGAGAAGTGGGAAACCTAGCCGAAAGAACAGGTCGGCAGAGCTGAAGGTGACGCGGCCTTCCAGGCCTCACTGGTCCCAGGGCATAGCGGTGTCCCAGGGCAGATAGGAGGGTCTTCTAGGAACGGCCCGCAGGCTTTGTGGGCTGCGCCAGCGCTGGGGCCCGTAGAAGGTGGGCTCAGGTGGAACCCTGTGGCCTAGCAGAGCAGCAGGAATGAGCAGGAGTAGCGGGCCCAACCTGCCAGCCCGACGCCCGGGCCAGCACAGTGCCTTCTTCCCCTGAGAGTGCTAGGAGCTGTCTGCAGCGCACAGCCTCGCAGGAGCACAGGCTCCTCTGGGTTTGCCCGCTCTGTTCTTTTACCTTCCCGACGCTTCTGGCCTCTAAGCCTGTGTCTCGGTGCAGCTAGGCCAGTTGAGTGGGCTGGACCCCTCCTTGCCTTAACCGACATCCAGGGAGCGGAGGGAGCAGCCACGTGGCCACCGTCACCCTTGCCTCTCCTCCTGGGCTCTCTGGGCCTCTTCGGTGGCTGAGTCCTCCCGCCACCCCTTCCTGCCTCCCCCGTAGGTCTGGATGTGGCTTTCCCTCATGCATCTGGAGCCTGGTTTTCGCCATCTTTATTTCTGAGCTTTAATACGTACCTGTGCATCACAGTGGTAATTTTTCTCTGCTCCTCTGGTTTAAGATGTTGCGGTCCGCAGCCACACCCAAAGCCCACACGGACCGCTGGTCAGGGCTGGCCCCGCCCAGCGCAGGACCCGCCTCCCCGGTATTCCTGGTGGTGCTCCACTCGCTGGCTGCCTTTGCTGTCTGTGACTGTCACCTTCCCAGGTCCTAGCTATGCTGAGTCTCTTTGTCCCTCTTTGGCTGGAGTCTCTGCCCTACAGATAGGAGTTTTTGAAAGATTCCTCATCCCAAGCTTGTCAGGAGAGTCTCCTGTGGGGTGCAACCTGCGATCGGTCACGGGCAGGCTTCAGAAGGGTGAAAGGAGGGGCCGGAGATGGCGTTTTGAAATGTCCACAAGCGATTCAGGCCCAAAAGCCCTGGCTTGCCTCGCAGCTCCTGGGCTTGACTGTGCGTCAAGACTCCGATTTTCGAAAGAAGCTGCCAGGAGTTTTAGGATTAGACTGATAGGTGCTTGTGATGAATGTCGTGGAGAGACAACTGCTAGTCAATTTGTAACACCCAGCTGAGCTGAACCAGTGTGGTGCTGGGTGTGGGAGGCCCCCTGAGGGTGCTGTCATCAGCATAAGAGGAAGAGGTCCTGGGCACTGGTTGAGGCTGTTTGGAAGCTGTTTGGGAGCTGTTGGAAGCTGCTGGCAGCTGCTGGCTCTAAGAGGGCTGGCTGCTGCAGGACCTTGTCACGCTGGCTTTGCAGATGAACTTGGGTGTTCTCGGTGGAGGAAGAGCTCACGAACTCACTGATGCTGAGAAGGGCTGTGCCTCACTTCCGGGGAGCTCTGGTCCCCAACCCGAGCATCACTTCCTGGCTCTGGAGGGGAGATCACACACTGCAAAGCCTGCTGGAGAAGCTTGTCACGCTGACTCCTGATGGAAACTCGGCTGTCCTCATCACTGGAGGAGCTCGGGACCTCACTGTTGCTGAGGGTGGCTGTGGGACTTTGGGGGAGCTGTGGTGCTTACCTGGAGTTGCTCCCTGGCTCCAGGCGGATCCCTCGGCCTGTGGACACAGATCCTTCATCGTGCCGGAACAGAGTTTCCGGCTTCCACCCCTGACCTCTGGGCTTTCCAAGCACAGATCGGTGAAGCAGGCCTGTGTCAGGCTTTCTTGTTGGCTCCAGGCCTCCACTTGGACTTGCGGGTGGCATTGTTTTGGGCTGTAGATCTTCAGCTGGACTCATGCAGGACATTATTGCGGGATCCAGGCCCTCGGCTGGAGTCTTTGGTCTTTAGTGTGTAGGCAGATTTCCTGCACTCTTTGTATACGATCCTTTGGATGACTCATCATAAAATAATCTTGTAAAAAGTGTCCTATATTGTATTGTTCCCTTGCAAAATGCCAAACTAAGGTATTGAGCTACCAACATATGATGAATGTGTTTGGGTTTTTTTGTTGTTGTTGAGAAAGGAACTTGGTACGAACCGTAATTAAGGCATACCTTGTAGTGCAGGCTGGGCTCTCACTCCAGGCTACGTCCTGCCTCGGCCTCCCAAATGCTGGGGTTTCAGGTGTGGGCCAGCAGGTGCAGCTGGGTTGTTAGCACACTGAGTATGAAAATGATTTCTTTTATCATTGAGATAAGAGAAACACTTTATATTTATGCCTGATGTTACTCACAGAAGAAGAAAGCACTTTCAGAAATGTATGCTCTTTTTGGTGCACTTTATTAAAACCCAGGAGGGGAGAGGTCCCTCTTCTCGTCCCATCCCGGGTTCCTTCAGGGGGACACACACTGGCTCCTTGCAGTTGGCAGGAGGCAGCCAGAAAGCGAGCCTACGGCTCAGGAATCATCCCAAACCAAACTAATGGAAAAGGTCTGACTTGCTGGAGGCTGAAATTCAATATCAAGGGGACGTGTGGTGCGTGCGTGCGTGCGTGTGCATGTGTGGTGGGGCAGGGTAGTGGGTGAAGGACGCCTGAAGGTGTAACCCTTGGCAGCTATAAATAGAATACTTACTCATTGGGTGGCTAACATACAGGCTTTTAAGAAGGATTTTATTCTGTCCCTTGGTCAGAATTAAGGTATGATTCAATCTATTATATCCAAGACTGGCCTATGTTCATACTCACTTTCCTTTTGACCTGAGCCAGGTTTAATTAAGAGTACTGCTTGACAAGTCCATTAGATGACTGAAACACTTCCTTTCAAACTTTGCTGTGAATGGAGACATTATGTACAAAATGATGCATTTTTAGAAACCTGTGCCCAGACCCAGGCCTCACATGAAAGCCCTACATAAAGCAAACACCAGCCTGGGCCTGTGGGAGTCGGGCGGAGTCGCAGGGAGGATGGGCTGGCGCTTGTGGGAGCCCCCAGACCCAGTGAGGTAGGCCTGGGGGGAGCTGGCCTGTAAATGTGGGCACGTCATCCCAAATGCTTTTTTCTGTGCTAGGTGGAGCTTCTCTTTAGATGGTGCAAAGTGATGCTTCTTAATTTAGGGGCAGAGAAGGAGTGGAATGATGTGTGTTTTCCTTAGAGTTGATTTGAGCTCATTTCCAAAAAATATTTATTAGATTATAAATCTGTTTGGAGACTGAGGTGTCGAGGTTAAGTTTCGTGTTTTGGGAATGGATTTTTACAGTGTCCAGGCTTTGGCCCATTCTTTCTGTCTTACTTGGGTCACCCAGAAAGGGAAACAGGGATGATCTTCTGTTTTGAAGGGAGGACAATGGGGTTTTTTACACTATTTTTTAATTTTAATTTTTTAAAGAAAGTACAAAAGCATTAAAACTGAGAATTTCACTAAACAAAATGTGCATTTCACAGTATTTGTTGTATTGCATAGTGTTGTCAAATCAGTTGTCCATATTAGCTGACATATACATGCAAAATTGGGAGAAGAAAGAAAAAAAATACATAAGAAATTAAGAAGAGAAAAAGGTCAAAGAATTGAAAAGAGGAGACAGAGCAAATTAAGCACCAACTGCTCCTTCCACAGACCAGCAGAAATGCACGGTACAGTGGGAGGACGAGGTTTTATCTTTCTATTTTAGGATGTTTATTCTTTCTGCTTTTAAGAGCTATGAGGTTTGGAGGACTGGCTGTCACGTTAGGGTTCTGTCTGTCTCCTTGTTATGACTTAGCATTCCTTCAGAAGCGTCCAAGGCTTCCCTCAGCAGAGCCTCTGGTAGACCGGCCGGAGAGGGAAGGTTCTGGGAGCCCCGGACTTGGCTGCCCCAGTGCCTGGTGTACAACCTTGTTCCGGCCGCATCCCATTTGTGAAATGAGTTTGTTTGTAGCCGTACCTGGCCCATTAGAGTGAGAATGAGCGAAAAGACGAATGGATTTGAAATTTAGGGAAGTACTACATGCATAGTGAGCCCCAAAGAAGGACTAGGTATTAGGATTACTGCTAATGTATCAACAGAACACCTGAGAGTCTAGGCAGTGGGAGACGGCTGCAGGCAGCTGCGTGTGAGGCTCGTGTGATCTCTGTAACGTGCTTGGTGGCAGAAGACATTATTATGACCATTTCCCACACTCTCCACTAGTTTGTTTGTTTTGCTCCTTTGAAGGCAGGTCTCCCTTGCCTTCGCAGACTGACCTCTCACGCTCCTTGTGCCTCGGCGTCCAGAGAAGCGGGAGCTGTAGGTGGGAACCGCTGCCCCAGCCTTGTGCTAGTTTTTATGGGGAGAGAAGGTAGGGCAGGAGGCTGGGCGGGGCTCAGCGGTCACTAGTCCTGCAGACAGCCTGGGTCCGAGGCTCTCAGCCTCGCTCCCATTTCTGTGTGCAGACAGAACTGGGCTACCGTGTCCCTGCGGGTTCTGTCTGCTCTGGTCTTTTTTAAGTTTCATTTTCTGAGATGAGATTCATGGAGCCTCGGAGGAGCTGAGTCTGAGTGCCCAGTCCACCGGCAGCTTGTGCAGTGGCGCTGTGGAGAATGCCCCCATTACCTGATTTCCAAACAACACTGTCCCCCCTGGACCCCATGCCCATTAAGGAATCACCCCACAGTCGCCGTCCCAGGCCAGCACCCCAGCTCAAGCCCTCCCTGTGGATACCCCTGCGTTGGCGTTTCACATCACAATCCCGTATTGTGTGGCTTCTTATGTCTGCCTCTTTGTCACAGTGTAATGTTTTGAGATTTGTGTACATTATAAATGTTCCTTTTTGTAGTTGAGTAATGTTTCAGTCTTGGTTCAGATTTTGTATAATAAATGTGAGTAAAGCACACTGTGAAAATACTTACCTAGGGCTGTGTACCTGTCATATGCAGCATGTGTATTGTATGTTTGTTTCTATATTTATGTTGTAAGAACACACATCCATATTCAGATTAGACTGGGTCTGTTTTTATTAGTGTTATGGTAGCTTTTTCAGAAGTCCTACTTAAAATCCCTATGTTCAGTGGAGTTACCTGACAAACTTAATAACTTATACAGGGGCTAGGGAGATACCTCAGTAGAATACGTGCCTACCTGGCAAGCGCAAGGTCATGAGTTCAATCCTTGGTACCGCAAAAATAATAGTAATAATAATAATTTATACAAGCAGTAAAAGCCACACATGGTTGATAGCGCTATCTGTAAACACGCTGCGGTCACTGCTCTGACGGGAGCAAGAGGCTTACCTTGCAGCCGCTGGACCCGCACGTGTGATTCACCACGCAGCGCGCGTCCCTAGTCATTTCTGTTGATTTCATCACTCTTGAGTTCCTGGGCTCTAAGCATGTGCCAGTTGTAGGAATGTACAGAGTCTCTGCTTAAAACAACTTAAGAGAACATTCAGAGGTGAAGTCTTGCTTTAGCTTTAAGTAATCATCTCTGTTTTGTTCTTCTAATCAAAGAGAGAAGCCATTATGTTCCGTTTCTAAGTAGAATTGAAAGCTCAAAACAAAGCTCTGTGGAGCAGAGCCGCACTTCTGGACGACAAAGCCACAGCCCTGTGCCCTTGCGTGTGCCCATCTCCTCCTAGGAGCCAAGGCCTGGCAATGCCGAAGCGTAAGGTCCCCTTCTTGTCTTGGTGTATGCTGGGTGAGGTGTTTTTTTTGTTTTTTTCATCATAAATAGGACTTTATTTATCTCTATTAAAAATCTGGATCTTAAACCGACTCTTGCACTAGTGGGTCATATCCATCAGCTCGTTCAGCTTTAGCTCCAGTCTCCTCTCCAGTAGCCTTTCCAGAGCCGCTACCTTCACCATGAAGCTCCGTGAGTTTTCCCAACTCAAACTTGGGCTTCTTCAGCATTTTTACTTTTCTGACAAAGACATCAGGAAGAGGGGAGATAGACTGGCAAGCCTTTTCTATGTCTTTCCAATACTGTCTGGAATCAGTTTATTGACCACTTCCTTCAAGTCATTTGTCTGCACCTCTCGGGTCATGATTTCCATCATCTTCTTCCGGATTTAGCGGACTTGCTGGTGCTGAGCGTAAGAGGTCTTCCGTATCTGATTGTTGTGTTTTTTAAAAAAGTAAAGCCAACATAGAACAGTCGAAGCAAATAACCATCAGTAGTCTTGACATCAACACGAGCTTCAGTCATGGCCTGCCATCTTTTCACCACGGAACACATTTTGTCACGGGGGAGGACTGTGCCGTGGAAGT
Source organism: Tympanoctomys barrerae (assembly GCA_002564285.1). Classification (NCBI taxonomy): domain Eukaryota; kingdom Metazoa; phylum Chordata; class Mammalia; order Rodentia; family Octodontidae; genus Tympanoctomys; species Tympanoctomys barrerae. Next base: position 13,865 of record NDGN011419972.1, read on the forward strand.
TAGTCAGGTGGTCTTTGCCCTGAACATCTTCAGTAATTAGCTTGAATTTTCTAAAGGCAACTTCCTCATTCTGCAG
>NDGN011419986.1:0-10030 GCA_002564285.1 Tympanoctomys barrerae
TCTACAGGGTCTCACTACACAGATCAGACTCGTAGTGATCCTCCTATTTTCAGCCTCCCAAGTTCTGGTATTACAGGCTCCACCACCACACCCAGTGTCAGTCGTAGTCTCTGTGCCCTGGGGATGGGGCTGGATTGAACCCTGGCCACGGAGCTCTGCCTAAGCAAGTGCTTTAGTCTGCTGAGCTGAGCTGTCTGGCCAGTTCCTTCTCCTTCTCCCTCTCCTTCTTCTCCTTCTCCTCCTCCTTCTCCTTTCCTCCTCCTCCTCCTTCTCCTCCTCCTCTTCCTCCTCCTCTTTTGCTCACTTTCCACAGCTGCTTTCCTCCCTCTTCTCAGTTTAGTGCTTCTAGAACAGACGTCTCAGCCTGGACTGTATGTAAGGTGGGCGATGAGGCAGGAACTTAAATAAATAAAATTACATGGAATGGTGGCATTGCACAAGTCAAGACCTAGAGGAATGCACACTCGCAGATCCTGCCTATCTAGTGGGGAATGCAGCCTGGGCTAGAAAGTTGGATTTTATTTTATTTTAGGTACAGGGAATTGAACTCAGGACCTTGTGCTTGCTAGGCAGGTGCTTCTGCCACTGAGCTATAGCCCTGTCCTTAGAAAGTTGAAAGAAAACATAAAAATATGGCAGTGTATTGTTCTGTGCTAACCAGAACCACAACTGTGGGTCCCCGGTGGCCTGCAGGCCTCTGGTTTACAGTCTGCTGGAGCTACCTGCTGGAACCTTCCGGTTGAGTGAATTCTCTCATTCCGTGGCTGCTCCCGCTGCACCCTAGGCCTAAAGAGCCTTGGCTTCCAAATTATGTTGCTTCTCAGTTCTCCACCAAATATCCCAATCCTTCTTTGAACACGCTCTCAGTGTGACCATTAATCCTGACAGCTCGGCTTCAGGGGCCGTGAAGCCGGGGCCCAGCCGGGGGTCACGGGCTGGAGCTGCTTCACCCAGGAGTCCGCCGGCGCACCCGGGGCTGGTCGTCGTGTTAGAATCCACAGAACCACGGAGTGCAAGGCAGGTTCTGTTCTTTCTTCTACTGAGAATTCTGGCAAGATCTGTATTTTTGAAGTCATTGCAGCTCTGTGAATCAAACAAAAGATTAAGTGAAAACATCACCAAACAGAGGCAATGAATCCTTAATAAAGAACGGTCTTCGCGGTCTCTTGCCCAGATTGCTTTACTCGGGAACGGAAGGGTCAAGGACTTTTCTGGGCAAGCTGATGGAGCTTTCTCATTGCGCGGACGCGTTTCTCCCTCGCCAGCGCCTCATCGAAGAAGTGAAAGCGGTGTGCTATCGCCCCCTAGTGGTACCTGAACCTCTCTGCCGCAAACACAAACCAGCTGAGATCAGTCAAGGCGCTCTGAGCCGGCAAACCATCACATAGGCAGACGTTGAAGCAGAATCCTTCCAAGACTTCTCCCGCCTGTTTTATTTCTAAAAATTCTCATCTTAAAATTTTACTAACTTAGATTTGAGTGATGAAAGGTAAACCAGTAACAATCTATACAGCTTATGTAACACATGTGGAGGTAAATTTATAAAAAAGCTGGGCAGGTTTGCAGAGCTAAGAGTTTCATGATTGTAATGTGCACACAATCGACGTGAGTCTGCACAGCCCAGAGAGATGGTTCTGCGAACGCATACCTAAGTGGTACGTCTACAAGGGTGTTACTGTTAAGAAGCATCCCTTTTAATTTTACCTTGTTTTCCCCACATTATGAAGGGGCAATTTACAAAGTAAAATTACATCTGTGTACAGGGTGCGACTTGATATTCTGAGACACATATACATCATGAAATGATTAAGCCTAAGTCGAGCTAATTAACATGTGCACTGCCTCGAAGACTTCTTTTTGTGGTGAGAACATTTAAGATCCAATCTCTCGGTGAGTTTGACACTGCAATGGCGTTGACCCTCTGGACACGTAGGCTCCCTCCATCTATGGACAGAACCATCAGAGGATCAGAAAGGCAGTTGGTCCTACAACGCTTGTGCCTGTACTGAATATTTACAGACCCTTCTTCCTGTCAATATCCTCTAAACAAGACAGTATAGCCATTACTCACATGGCATTTATACTGCTTTAGGTCTTAGTAGCAACCTAGATGTGATTTTAAAGTACGTAAAAGGACGTATGTAGACAATGCACAAGTCTTTGCTTTTGTCCTTTTGAGGCAGGGTTTCACTGTGTAGCAGGCTGGCCTTGAACACAGTTTATAGCCCAGGGTGGCCTCAAACTCACATTGATCCTCCTGTCTCTGCCCTCTGAGTGTGGGGATGACAGGCATCCACTGGCCGATTATATACAATTATGATACCATTTTGGGCAAAGAACTTGAGCATTGATGGATTCTGGTGTTCCTCAAGTCTCCTGGGAGCAAAACTCTCCCTGGATAGGAGAGGGAGGACTGTCTGTTATTATTCACTATGTCATCAACACACTAAATCTCCAGGGCTTACTTCCCCACCTTTATCCTTGGACCAACATCTTCCTACTTCTCCCAGCCCCGGTAGCCACTGTTCTACTCCTTGCTTTGCGAATCTGACTCTTACTTCACCCAGTGCCAGGGGAAGTTCCAGCGGTGCCTGGCTTATCTCCCTCGACAGCATGTCCTCTGGGTGGATACACATTGTTGTAAGGGATGGAGTTTCCTGCTTTTGCTAAGGGCTCAGCCGCATTCAATGGTGTGTGCGTGATGTCCATGGGGCACTGGGGCATGTGTTGGACTTGATGGCTCTGGAGGCATCCAGATGCTCGTAGAGCATAAATGAGTGGAGTCTGTGTTTTAGGGCTGGAAAATCTGGGGCTGAGCATTTGGACAGAAGATCACTGTGTTGCCACGGATGATAGGGTCCAGGACAGTCTCCTAGTTCTTGTGTGAGATGAACCAAGAATTGGATGTGGCACACTAAGGTAAGGAGAAAGCACAGAGTTTGTTAAGGTGGAAAGAAAGGCAGTGAAAGCAAAATGGCCGAGCCATGGGGCCAGAAGTGTAGGGGGTTAAAATGCTACTCTGGTTCTGGAGCGGCTCCTATTGGGGTTTTCCGGGATGTGACTGACAACATGGTGCACGGGTGCTGAGCTCTGTCAGCTGCATCTACTGCACATGACTTTTCCCATAATTCCCTGTTATAACTGGATGGCAGAGATATAGGCCATATGCCCGAACCTTCATGAGTGCCTGGTGGATAAAGATTACTGCAGGTCATGGCAGTAGGCCTGATGTGCATGCCTTCTGGTTTGGAATTCTGGGATTTTCTCTGCTTTGATTTGCTTTTCTTTGCCTCCATGTAGTAAGCCTTAGGAACAGGATGAGGGAGTTGGCCTTGGGGTGCTGCTGAGGTTCAGGGGAGTGAAGGGGAGTGAGTGACCTGTAGCCCCAATTGTACAATCTCTATTAACTGTGCGAGGCCCTCTCGCCCATCGAGTCTTATTAATTGGTGAGGAAAAGGACCAGGAACAGTGAACTTCCTCAAGTCAGTTCTTTAAATAATAGCAGAATGGGAGTGAGAACCTGAGCCTCACACAGACAGCCCTGTGTTCCTCCTGCCAGCTTTGTGTACTTCAGTTTGTACCAGCATAAGGGTCCCGCAAGTTGCTGAGGATATAGGGACGGCTTCCTTTAGCATCTGCGCTGCCTTTCCCTGGGGACCTTGGAGCACAGCTGCTGGTTTGGCTCACCAGGCTCCAGTCCCTGATTTTAGGGTAGCAGCGCTCAGCTTTTCTTGTGGACATAACCTTCTCCCTTTCTCAATCCATGCGCTCCTCTCATTCATAACCCTTCTGCCAAAGCTAGGGATAGGCCTGCCACCTTCTCTAGCCAGTCACTGTCCCTGTCTCCTGGTCCCTGTGAGCAGTTGATGGGTGAACCTGCGTGTCCTGTCCAGTTCCTGCACAGGGACCTTCTCTCCTCAGTGGGGCTGCTGAGTGACCCAGGTAAGCCTGAAGCTCCCAGAACCAGGTCATAGACCCAGCTGCATGCAGGCAGCCTGGAGAAGGTCAGCCCTGAGAGACAGGGAGGCCCTGAAGTTTGTGGTCATACAGCCTATGGTGTCTGAAGCTAGCCACCTCCCTGGATGTCATGATTCTCCAAGAGTCTCTGTGCTGTCTCAATGAGGCCAGTTTCACTGGGTGCTTCCCTTGTACCCCGGGGAGAAATCCTGAAACAGAAAGTCTCTCTGTTAACAGCTGAGGTCACTAGCATATTGAACACGAGCTTGGTGGCTAGTTTAGCTTCCACGTGGTCCAGTGAGCATCACTTTGAGAAAGCTGTGTCCTCGATCTCTAATAAAGGCAGGATTCGGAGATGGCAAGGGCGCCTACCTCCTGACCCTTCCTCACGTTGGCAGAACAATTCTGGGAATTTCCACTGCTGAAGGATCCACAGTGCCATCTCCGCATGCAGTAATTAAATGTCCCGGTGGGGACTATAGGTATTACATCATTTAGTGTTTTATTTGAAGGCGTGAAGTATCCTGGCGCTTCTGACAACACATAGCTTGAATTGCTTTGAGGTAGTTGATGCAATAAAACTGCTAGAAATACTGAAAATATCTCATCCCACTGACAAAAACTAAGGAACACCAAAGCGTATCTTATAAAAAAGGAAAACAAAGAAAAAGCCATGTGGATTATGGCCCAAATACATAGTGTTAAATTTCAGTGAGCTTTAAGGGGGGAAGGGCAAACGGATGAACCCTCTTTTGAAAGATAGCCGCTGTAGTACTAAAACCAAAGGATAGTAATTTATTTTTTGGCAAATTAATTTCAAAATAAAAAGCTTTCACCAACATCTTTCAGATTGAACAGTGCCCAAGAAAGTAATCATCCTTCAGAATTTTGTTATTTTAAAACAATTATAACAGAACCAGTTTCAGTTATGCATTTTGATACAATATGGTATAGGAAGCATATTAAACTTGCAACATGGAGAAGGTGTAAAATGTGTTCTCTGAATAAATTTGAAACTTGTCTGCTTGATCTAAAGGCAGACTGGGACATCTATCAGTAACATGAGAGAGAAATTTCTTGTTGGCCTTATAACCAAGTAAGGTTTCCTACTTCAGCTCTTCAGCCTGTGGAGAAGGAATTCTGACAGACATTTAAAGACTGATATCTCACATAGAGTTAGAATGGAGGTCCTAAGATGGTAATATTCTCAAACTTATGATGAACATTAGGACTATGATAGTATTCAGATGTAACACCTGGCTTTCAGGAAGACTAAATTTTCATATAAAATAACCCCAAAGACAAAGGATCATTTAGTTATCATGCATACATTTCTCAGATCTCTTCTCAAAAGCCTTTTCAAAAATTTTCCAGCCACGTATGGTGGTGCACGCCTGTAATCCCAGCATTTGGGAGGCTGAGGCAGGAGAATCACGGTGAGTTTGAGCCCAGTCTGGGCTAAATAAGCGAGTTGAGGGCCAGCCTGCACTACATAGCTAGACCCCATCTAAAAAGAAAAAAGAAATCCAAATGCTGATACATAACTCATTTCTTTAAAAATATTATGCAATTACTGTGGAGTGGAACATAGATAAACTGCTAGCCTTTCACAGAAGTTAAGGACAGGCACGTATAAAGTTTCTGAGCTTAGAAGTCATGTTTAAGGGCTGGCCAAATAGCTCAGTGGATTAAAGGGGTTCAATCTCTGGGCCTGCAATGCTGGCCTCACCCCCAGAATGTGCTGAGACAGCAATTGAGACTGGGCGTGGTGGCACGCTCCTGTAATCCCAGCTCTTGGGAGGCTGTAAACAGGCAGATCACTATAAATCTGACTAGTAGTGAGACCCTGAACACCCTGTAGCCCCTTCTCTAAAATACAGAAAAAAATGAAGTCTTGTTTAAAGTAATATTAATGACAGCATTAGGATGAAAACACCAGAACACTTAAACGTGCTACTTTATTTTTGAGTATCTTAAAGGAAGTTTTTTCATAGCTTTGTCTCATTAATTTTACTTGGCTTAGGGAGGCAAAGCACAAGAAATATTTTCTGTCTCTAAATTCTTTTTTGTCCTTTTGAGACAGGGTTTCTGTCAAAGCCTGCCGAGCCCTGGGATCAGCAGATGCCCAGTCTCGGTCTTGTGTTTTAGAGTCCAGGAAGAGGGAAGAGCAGAAGTGGGTATAAAGGGTTGTATCAGGGAAGGAAGTTTTTATATTTATTGAATCCTTTTTCAAATTTCTATAGCAAAAGGAGTTTATTTTAAAATTTCCTGATGAAGGAACAATTTGTAGCACACTGTTCGGTAAAGGCTGCCTTTATTCTTAGCTTTGTTGCATTCATGTTATAAATTTGGCCTCTGAGAAAATGATAAGCCCACGTGATGGTAAGCATGTTTGAAGAAGTGAAAACAAGATGTATGTTCAATGAAGTACTTGTTTGTTCAGCGTGGTTTAAGTAACGGTTGGCCTGCCTCTAGGAATTAGCTGATTTCTAAATGAATTAGTCATATCCATGATAAAGTTCTGATCTTACATTCTCGACACCTTGCCTAATGCCTTTGGCTTCAAAGTGCAGAGATCACTGCTCTCAGTATACCGTTCAGGGTTTTAATTTATTTATTTATTTGTATTTTAAGGAAGAGTCTACAGGGTGTTCAGGGTCTCACTACTAGATCATTCTTATAGTGATCCACCTGTTTACAGTCTTCCAAGTGCTGGGATTACAGGAGGGCACCATCATGCCCAGTCTCAATTGCCATCTCAGTGCGCCCCGGGGGCTAGGCCAGCACAGCAGGCCTGGGGATTGAACCCCTGACCCCTGCACCTGCTTGCAGGTGCTTTAATCCACTGAGCTATTTGGCTGGCTCTTGTTCGGTGTTTCAAAGTTGGACAGTGTGGTGGGAAGTGGGCAGAGCTCTGGACCGCCGGCCTCTGGCTAGGCCTGCCTACCCTGAAGGCTACGATACACCAAAGTCTCTGCACCCTGCTCGTCCGCTGGTGCTGCTGCTTCGTGCAGTGTTCTCAAGTTTCGTTCCGTACTCCTTTTCACCACATCTGTCCAGTGCTTTATTTACACCAAACTGAATATGAGTGCACAGAAATGTTCAATTAGAGACAAGAACCATAGCCCTCATAGAGGAGAATTGAAAATACGAAGAAGTAGGGCTTGTCATAAAAGGGGTGCAAGGGCCAGCTGGAGAAAAGTAGAAGTGTTGTGCTTTAGGCAGAAGGATATATTACTGAAAGGTAAAGGGTGGTAAGTCAAGGACGCACAGTGTAAGCTCTACACTGGGCAGTTTTACTAAGAAAGCAAAATTAAGCATATGTTAATAAGGGCTTTACAGAGCTGATGTCATAAAGCCCCAACTAACCCAAAAGGAGACAGAAAAGGAATAGCATAGAAATGACAGGAAATGACAAATAGAAAACAAGTAACAAGACACCTCAGTAGATTTCAGTCCAGCCATATCGATATCACATTACATAGAAATTGTCTTACCGTCTCAATAATTATAAAGCAGAGACTGTCACATTAATTAGTCCAGTTATATGTTGTTCATTATACAGGTAGATCAAAAGGAAAAAGGATGCCAACTAACAGCCATAAGAAAATGTTGAAATGGCTACGTTACTCTTGAGCAAATATTTCAGTCAGCAAGATTAGAAGGGATGAATAAAGTCATTTCATCATGAGAGATGCACATTCATATCAGGTACAATGGCACATGCCTGTAATCCCATTACTGTGGGAAGCATGAAGATCCTAGGTTCAGGTCTTGCTTGGGCAATTTAGCTGTTTAGCAAGATCCTTACTAAATGCAAATTTTAAAAATGGCTAGAGCCAGGAATATAGCTTAGAGGCACAGTATCTACACGGCAAATGTAAGGTTGTAAGTTCCATTTCTGGTATCAGAAAGGAAAAGAAAAGAAAGAAAAGAAAAGAAGAGGCTGGAGATGTAGTTCAGTGGAAGGCCTTGGGTTCAATCTCCAGTGCTGGAAAAAAATATAGTCAGTTCATAATCTTAAGTGTGTAAGTACCTGATAAGAGGAACCCAAAATACATAAATGGACACTGACATACTCAGTTTATTTGGGAGCTTCACTACTGTAGTTGGAAACTGGGACCTTCCTCTCTCGAGAGGCCAAATTGATAGAAACTTAAGTCAAAATGCAGAGTACGTGAAAAAGATCACCAACTAAGTGGAGCTAATCAACATTTACCCATAAGTGGCCTGATACTTCACTCGACAAGTGAGAACATTTTCTTTCCAGAGGTGCACAGCACATTTCACGAGATAGTCCACTTTATTCTAAAGTGTGCAGTTTTGTTTCCAGGTAGCAGAGAGCTTCAAAATATTCTGTTAGCGACTTCTAGTTTAACTACAGGTTAGTCTGTGAATACATGTTGCATAATTTCAATTCTTTTAAATGTGTTACAATTTAGTTTGTTCTCGTCTTGTTCATTTGTGACCAGAATTATAGCGAGAATTGAGTTTGTGAACTGAGGCATCACCTAGTATTTTGAGAAGCCGTGGAGTGGTGGGCCCAAACCGCCCAGTGTTGTGTGAGCCTGTTCCTCCCCTGTTTGCGCCATGGCAACCTTGCCTACTGATGCATTTCTCACAGGGCATCAACTCCTATTTCATGGCACATACAAAAACCAGTTTATTTTATTTTATTTATTTATTTTTCTGTATGAGATGGGGTCTCACCATGCAGTTCAGGTTGGCCTTGAGCTCACTTTGTAGCCCAGGCTATCCTCAAATTTCCAATGATCCTCCTGCCTCAGCTTCCCTAGTCCTGGCATCACAGGCATGCACCACCAATCCTGGCTCAAAAACCAATTTTAAATGGATCCTAGTTGCACATGGAAGAGCTTATTAGAAAAACATTAGGCAAATTACATTTAGCAGGATTTATTTGAGCAAAAGATGGATCACAAGTTAGGCAATACTCAGAAAAAGGTGACCAGAGAGTGCCACCTAACAGGCAAGCAGCAAGCTTTTGTAGGACAGTGACAGAAGCAAAGGACAGCAGTCATCCCATTGGCTGATGCTAGCCAAGTGTGGGAAAGCATTTTCCTTATTTGGCGGTGGCTGCTTTTGATTGGCTGAGATGTGACTGCTTCTAATTGGTCAAAACCTTGCTCCCTGGAATCCCCCTAAGCTCAATTTTGATTTGTTTACATACAAAGGGAGGTTGTAGTTCACTATATGGGAACTCAAAGTAAGGAGACAACCTCAGGGTAATGGCGCCTTTATTAATTTCACAAACTAACACTATCAACATTCTGGAAGAAAATAAGAGATTATTTTAGTGGGCTTGGCATAGTTTTCATAGATAAGACACAAGAAACATGAATTTTAAAAAAAGATGTCAATAAATTTGAAAGCAAAATGAGAATCTATTGCTTTTTAAGAGATGCTATTAGTAAGACGAAGAGCTAAGTGGCAGACTAGAAGAGCATATTTGCAGCGCACATTGCTGGCAAACAACCTGCATCTAGGAGACAGAATTCTCACAATTTAGCAATAAGGGGACCTTAAGAATTCAGTAAAAATGGGCACACAATGTGCACAGGCACTTCACCCGAAAGACTTGCAGAGGGAAAATAAGAGTATGAAAACATGCTAATCTTCCTAGTCATTAGCGCACCACAATTTAAGATCACAGTGATCCAGACGTGCAGGCGCATGCCAGTAATCCCAGCACTTGGGAGGCTGAGGCAGGAGGATTGCTATGATTTCGAGACCAGCCTGGACTACAGAGCGAGTTCAAGGCCAGCCTGAACGGCACAGTAAGACCCTGCCTCAAAAAGAACAAAATCATGAGATATAATGATAAATCTATTAAAATCACTACAACTCAAATACTGAAACTATGGAGCATTGGAGAGGAATTGGAGCCACAGGAACTCTTACGCTTTTCTGACTGGATACAAAATGCTGCAATCATTATTTTTTTTTGTTGTTGTTGTTGCTGACAATGTGAACTTTATTTTTTATTTTTTAAATTTATTTATTTATTTTGACATCAGTTATTTTTTAAAAAATATAAAAACAATGGCACAAAATC